>PVJN01021857.1:0-34352 GCA_004026805.1 Lasiurus borealis
TTTTTTTTAATAGGTAGTGCCATTGTTAATTTTTATGCCTTAACAGTCTTGATCAGGTATTGTAATAGAGATTTTGATGATGAGAAGATCCTTATACAGCACCAAAAAGCAAAACATTTTAAGTGCCATATATGTCATAAGAAATTGTACACAGGACCTGGCTTGGCTATACATTGCATGCAGGTAAGGGTTTTACTCCTGTATTTAATTTTTACTTCCTTCTGATATGGAAGCAAAATTGGGGGGTTGGGGTTAAGAATGTTCATTTCTTTGACAATTGTAGGATATTTTTATTTATTGCAGAAGATCAGATTAAATGAGCAATCAGCTTAACAAGCACACCTGAGTAGTTTTTTAATTGATTTCAGAGAGGAGGGAGAAGGGGAGAGAGATAGAAATATCACTGATGAGAGAGAATCACTGGTTGACTGCCTCTTGCACCCCCCACACTGGGAATTCGGCCCGACACTCTCCACCGTGCCAAACCAGCGAGGGCAGCACACGTGTTCTTTAGCCATCAAAAAGAGAAAAGGTTTCTTTATGTTTAGAGTTTTATAGGTATACTATAAATTCCTGCACTTGGGAGTGTCCCCCTCAGTGCAGGAGCCCTCAGGGGATGTCCTGATGCTTAGGTCTGCTCCCTGGTGAATTGGGCCTAACCTGGCAGTCAGACATCCTTCTGGCAGCCTGGGAACCCTTAGGGGATGTCCACTTGCTGGCTTGGGCCATTAGTTGGGCATTTTTAGCGCCAGCCATGAGCCAGCTTCTGGCTGAGCAGTGTTCACCCCTGTGGATGCACACTGACCACCAGAGAGCAGCTCCTGCATTGAGTATATGTCCCCTGGTGGTCAGTGTGCATCATTACTACAGGTTGTTTCACGTTTAGGGTTAATTTGAATATTACCCTTTCGTTACATAGGCTAGGACTAGAGGCCTGATGCACGAAATTCGTGCAAGGGCCTCAACTCTCGCAGCCCTGGCTTCATCCAGACTGTTGTTCTGTTCGGTCTAATTAACATAGTAGGTCTTTACTATATAGGATAGGATTTTTTTTTTAATTTAAATTTATATCATTTTAAAATATATTTCTTTATTGATTTCAGAGAGGAAGAGAGAGAAACGTCGATAATGAGAATCATTGATTGGCTACCTCCAGCATGTCCCCTACTGGGGATCGAGCCCAAAACCCAGGCATGTGCCACTGGCCAGAATCAAATCTGGGACCCTTCGATCTGTAGGCCAACGCTCTATCCACTGAGCCAAACTAGCTAGGATTTTAATGTGTTTTTATTGACTTTAGAGGAAAGGAGGAAAGAAACTTCAATGTTTGGGGAAAGATAGGCTGTCTCCTGCACACCAGCAACCTGGGCATGTGCTTTGACCGGGAATCAAACCAGTGACCTCTCAGTGCGTGTGATGATGTTTACAAACTGAGCTATTCCAGTGGCCAGGGTCCAAGATTGTTTTTACGATAATTTTGAGTATGGATATGTTAGTTTTGAAAAGATCCATCGACTATCCAGGTAGAGGTGTCACATAAGCAGTTGGATCTACAAGTCGAGTTCAAAGGGGTTGAAGGTAAAAATAGAAATTTGGAAGGATACAGTATAAGGATGACTATTTGAAGCCATGTCTTTTGTTCTTAGGGAATCTTTTAATCCTTCTTAAAAGCATACTATGCAAATTGACTGAACTGCCTAATGACCAGTTGGGGGGGGGGCGTTGACAAGCAGGCCAGTCAAACTGCTGCCAGTGGGCAGAGGGAGGGGGTGATAATAGGGTGGGAGGGAGGTAGCAGCTACCAGTGGATAGGGGAGGGGCCTAAGCCATCAGCAGGACATTCCCTGAGGGCTCCCGGACTGTAAGAAGGTGCAGGCTGGGCTGAGGGGACACCCCTGCCCCTTGAGTGCACAAATTTTGAATTTTCGTGTACAGGGTTTCTAGTAGAATATAGTTAGAAAAATGCAGGGATTCCGTGTTAGGCCACTGCTAGCATTTAGAAGTCAGAAGTTTTAAAGAAGTCATTCAAGGAGAGTGAAAGGGTAGGAACACCAAGATAGTAAAAGTACACTAGAAGCCAAATGAAAGTGTTTCAAGGAGTGAGTTAATTTGACTATGTCAAATGCTGGTGGTAAACCAAGTAAGAACGGGATTAGGATTGGATTGATCAAAGTGGAGGTCAGCTGAAGCCGCTTTGGTTCAGTGGATAGAGCGTTGGCCTGCGGACTGAAAGGTCCCAGGTTCGATTCCCGTTAAGGGTATGTACCTTGGTTGCGAGCACATCCCCAGTAGGGGGCATTCAGGAGGCGGCTGATCGATGTCTCTCTCATCGATGTTTTTCGCTTTCTATCCCTCTCCCTTCATCTCTGAAAAATCAATAAAATATATATATATATTTTTTAAAAAAGGTGGAGGTCATTGTTCCACTTTCTGATCTGAGGCTGCCTGGGAATACTGGATGCTGTAGGCTAAAAAAAAGGAGAGAAAATGAAAGCTGCTATCTTTCGTCCCAGAGTGTGTGCACTTATTCTCAACTGGTCTGCTCAAGCCCTTCTAAGCATCTACCCTAGTCTCCCTTGTAGTCCCATTTCCTCTCCTTAAAGAAGGTAGGGTATGGAGGAGGTGAAAGTGTTCACAAACCAAGGAACAGTGATCCATTTTAACAGCCTTAAAGATCAGGCAGCAGACACTTTCACTATTACAGGGCATGCTGAGACAAATTGCTGACACAGTGCTACCTAGCATCTTAATTCATCAGGGTGCAGATCTCCAGCTAGTTTAAAAGAGCTCTGCCCAAACAATCTGGATGGAAAAGCACCACTTGCTCCAGAGAAGAAGATGGAGTTTCAGACCTTGTGGAGAATTTTGATGAGGCATTTAAGAAAGAAGCATACTTGCCGAGACTGGTTTGGCTCAGTGGATAGAGCGGCGGCCTGCGGACTGAAAGGTCCCGGGTTCGATTCCGGTCGGGGGCATGTACCTTGGTTGCGGGCGCGTCTCCAGTGTGGGGTGTGCAGGAGGCGGCTGATCGATGTCTCTCTCATCGATGTTTCTGACTTTCTATCCCTCTCCCTTCCTCTCTGTAAAAAATAAAATATATTTTTTTAAAAATCGCATACTGAATTAAGTCAACTTCTGAAAAAGATTAAACTTTTGAAGTAGTTACCATGAAGCTGCTATTTTATATTATGACTGCTTTTTCAAATTTTATTTATGGATATGTTAAAATCTACAGCTCTTTCCAGTTTTTGCTTATATACAACTTGTTCTTTGCCTAGTTTACAAAAAGAAAATGGGAAAGTAGAGGCATTTTTTCAAGGAGTTGTACTATAGAGAAGATGAGATAAAATAGGAGGGAAAGCTGGAAGGAGATTAGTTGAGAAATTAGTATCTGACTAAGTTGTTCTGTTTACATATAGTCTTACTGTAATTTCAGAGCAACTTGTGAGGTGAGTGTCAGTTAAATCAGACATTCTCCAATTTTATAGAAGATAAACCTAGGACATAAATAATTTAGAAGGCTGGCCGAAATCGGTTTGGCTCAGTGGATAGAGCTTCGGTTTATGGACTGAAGGGGTCCCAGGTTCGATTCCAATCTGGGGCATGTACCTGGGTTGCAGGCACATCCCCAGTGGGGGACGGCAGGAGGCAGCTGATCGATGTCTCTCTCTCATCAATGTTCTAGTGCTCTATCCATCTCCCTTTCTCTCTATAAAAAATAAATATAATATATTTAAAAAAATAATAATTTAGAAGGCTTACATCACTCTTGCTCCTACCTTTTCAACCAAGACCATACTGACATACTACGCAAGATTCTAAGTAAATTGTGTTATTTTTCTCTTCCATCACCTTTTATTTATTATTTGTTTTAGCATATTACCCTTTTATTAGTGTAGATAGAGGCTTGGTGCACAGGAAGGAGCTAGCTGGTTTGCCCTGAAGGGTGTCCCGGATCAGGGTGGGGGTTCCCTTGGGGCAGTGGGCTGCAAACTCATTAGTCAACAGAGCAAATATCAACAGTACAACTATTGGAATTTCTTTTGAGAGCCAAATTTCTTAAACTTCTTTCTAACGCCGCTTCTTCAAAATAGACCAGGCCGAGGTATTTTGTGGAAGAGCCACATTCAAGGGGCCAAAGAGCCGCAGTTTGCTGACCACTGTGTGGGGGCATGGGGCAGTCTGGGCAAGGGTTCTGTGGTATTTTGCAGGCTGGCCACCCCCCAGTGGAGTTAGGGTCAGCCTGGGTGACAGGCTGTGGGCTGTTTTCAAGCTGGCCACACCCCCTTCAGGGTGGGAGTTCCTGCTGGGGTGCCTGGCCAACCTGGGTGAGGGGCTTGTGGCTGTTTCAGGTTGGCCATTCCCCCTCCTTCCCCCCCCAGCTGGGACCCTCACCTCATGGGTGCATGGCCAGCCTGGATAAGGGGCTGTTTGCTGGCTGGGCATACCCCCCAGCAGGGGACTCTTACTCCATGAGCCAGCCTAGGTAAGGTCCTCCAACACCTTTTAATTAATATATTCTTGCCCTTACCACTTAGAAATGTGGTGAAACTAATGTGCTTGGGGATGTAATTGCATTTCTTTTTTATAATATATATTTCAGAGAGAGAGAGCTAGAAACATCAATGAGAGAAACTATTTATCTGCTGCCTCCTGCACGCCGCCCCCTACTGGGCATCTAGCTCACAACTTTGGCATGTGCCACTGACCAGAATCGAACCTGTCCACTGAGCCCAACCAGCTAGGGCTAGAACCAATCACTCTTAACCAACATACTAAATGTTCTCTAAGTAATTTGAAATTACTCTCTGAAATACTTCTCTGAGATACTTTTACCTATCTGATGGAGGTTTTTGTTTGTTTTTTAATGTTAGGTACATAAAGAGACCATAGATGCTGTACCAAATGCAATACCTGGGAGAACAGACATAGAGTTGGAAATATATGGTATGGAAGGTATTCCAGAAAAAGACATGGATGAAAGAAGGCGACTTCTTGAACAGAAAACACAGGGTAAATATTAATGTATACTTTTTCTTAAAATAGCTTCACTAGTGAGAGTATTGCTATTTTAAAGAATACATTTAATGGTAGATGTTAGATTCATCCAGAATTCCAATTTGAATTATATTTTTCTTTGTCTTATTTTGAAGTTGTGTATTGATTTTTTATATGTATCCTGTAATAAAAGGCTAATGTGCAAATTGTCCCCTTGACTGGGAGTTTGACCAGGGGCAGGGCCAGCTGGCCAATGACCCTACACCACGCCCTCCCTCCCCCACTGGCCTAGCCTGATTGGCCCCCACCTGTGCACAAATTTGTGCTCAGGCCTTTAGTCTATAATAATAAAAGCATAATCTAATTAGACTGGACATCCTTCCAGACGAAGCTGGGGCTGCTCCGAAAGCCTGGGTCCCAGGTGCCTGCCGGCAGCTGGGGTAAGGAAGGCCTACTCTTGCATGAATTTTCTGCATTGGGCCTCTAGTGTGTGTGTGTGTGTGTAAATAGTACTGTTTGGATCATATCAGATATTCATGTGCTGAGGCCTTTGAAAATAAAGGTAGTTTGTATTTGTTTTTTTAATTTATTTGAGAGCAAGAGAGACATTGATTTTGTTGTTCCACTTATACATTCACTGGTTGATTATGTACCCTAACCAGGGATTGAACCCCCAACCTTGGCTTTTGGCAAAGGTAGCTTGTTTTGATTTATATAACCACAAATAGTATACATTTTTTTTAAAATTTGACTTTGAAGCCACATACTATCCCGTTGATATCTATTACTAATCACCTATGGAACTTTTAGTTTTAAAAAGTATTGCAGAGAGGTCAGGCACCTTTACTGTAGCTTACCTTTTTGGGTGGAATAGAAAGCTGGTGGTGTGTTTTTGTTGTTGTTGTTGGGTTTTTTGTTTTGTTTTTTTTTGTTTTAAATAAAACTGACCTAGAATTATTTTTACCTGTTGTAGAATGGGTAATTACTTAATATAAGTTGAATATACATTTGAAGAGTAAAGAATAATATTAACTGACATTTTGGAAGAAAAATTTTATGAGCTAGTTGCATTGAAATGATTTTTTTAATTATTGAATGTCTTTAACTTGCTTTGGTTCCCTTTACCCAGTTTTCTATGGGAAAATTAATTAAAACTTTTCTAACAGAGAGTCAAAAAAAGAAACAGCAAGATGATTCTGATGAATATGATGATGATGACTCTGCAGCTTCAACTTCATTTCAACCGCAGCCTGTTCAACCCCAACAGGGCTATATACCCCCAATGGCACAGCCAGGACTACCACCAGTTCCAGGAGCACCAGGAATGCCTCCAGGTAGCATATAGGGTTTCTTACAATTTAACATTCTTAGGGTATTATTGATACAGTGTTAGAAGATTTCTATTCTTCATCCTAATCCTTTAATATTAATGTGATTGTGTTGTTGAAATTGTTTATAGGCATACCTCCATTAATGCCAGGTGTTCCTCCTCTGATGCCAGGAATGCCACCAGTTATGCCAGGCATGCCACCTGGGTAAGAAAACTTTTTAAATGGCTTGTGGACTTGTGCCTAGTAATGATCTTTCAACTTGAGTGTAATATGAATTAAATGTGACTTTGTATTTTTTTCCTTCTAAAAGGTATGGGCTCTATAAATATTAAAATTGTCTAATAATAGGATCTACCAATAAATTTGAGGAATATAAATCTGTCTCTGATGAGAATAGATTTTTGTGTTTTAGGATGTTTGAAGGCAGCCATCTGCTTCAATTGCATCTGGTGTAATTAAAGTAGTTGGTTGTAGAGATCAGTTTCTGAGATTCAGAACTGTCCATGACACTATTGGTTGTGACAAGCAAATTCTGTAAATTATTTAAATATTTGTCAAATCAAGAACTAAAAATAAATATGAGCTGCTTGTGCCCATCACTTTTACTTAAATGTTGTTGGATGTGACAGGTAAACAATACACTTTCCCACTGTATTTTGAAAATCACAGTTAGATTTTGATTTTGTCATACATTTTCACAGATTGCATCATCAGAGAAAATACACCCAGTCATTTTGCGGTGAAAACATGTAAGCATCTCATTCATGATGTAATTCAGGAGGTATAATCATAATGTCATTTTCTTGTGTGTTTAATGGGATCTATTCAATTGACTTCAGAAATTTTCTAACCTTCCTCACTAAAACTTCTTACAACTTGCAAGCTCATTGACACAAGTCTCTGAAAGAAGGGATATAAAACATATTTGAGGAAATAGTAATAAATCCGTATGTAAAATAAGTATTTTCTAAACATGTAGCTATTTTCTCCTAACTGCTAAAAGGAATGGGATTTAGTAAAAAGGGTTAGTACTTAAAAAAGAATATATAATCTTTTACCAAATTGTATGCTTTATTTTTATAGGAGGTAATCAAACTTTTTCTAATGAACTCAATATTTAGAAGTTAATCTTTTGATAAAAGTCCTAAATCAAGAATTTACAAGCTTAAAGTTTTTTAAGTGCATTGGACTTTGGTCTTTGAAGATGAGCTCTTTTAGGGGAAGAGAAAAAAATAGAGGTTTTTAAGTCATGTTATAGTGTTAGGTAGTCAATCTAAGTAAAAATTAGGCAATCTGAGTTTACTTTTGACTATCTTTAGTATTTGTGATAGTTTCCTGTGCCCTCCAAAAAAATTTTTATCCCCACAATGTACATTCAGTATTTTCCTTTTGAAAAATCTGTCAACTCTAAAATAGAAATTTCTTCTTTTTTAGTTATATTCTATGTGGATATTTTTTAAGTGAGACAAAGGTGATTTTGTTTCCCAGTTGCACATATTTTAGATGAGGCCTCTTTTATGTATCGAGAACAGCATAGACTATATTGTTCCTGACGACTTTAAATGTATTAAAAGTTTTGTATTTTATTTTATTTTGCAAAAACTGACTTACCTCCTCCCTCATCTTACTGGTAAACCCAAGAATTTGCTGGGTTTTAGGGGGCTTATTTTGATAAGATTGATTTTAGTGTGTTGTGTGTTCTTTCATCTTGATTTCAATATTAGGGGTCAAATTCAAGTCTTATCTATTGTTTCAGGATTTAGCCAAAATATTTTCTGTAGTTTATACTGTTAATTAACTTTAGATGTTTCTTGAAATTTGCTTTCTGACAGAATGATGCCAATGGGTGGAATGATGCCACCTGGACCAGGAATACCACCTCTGATGCCTGGTATGCCACCAGGTAAGAAATGTTAGACATTTCCAATTGAGGGCACATTCGCTTCCCACTCAGGGCACATGCTCAGGTTATGGGCTCGAATCCCCAGTGTTGGAGTGTGCAGGAAGCAGACGATCAATGATTCTCTCATCACTAATGTTTCTCTCTATCCCTCTTGTTCTCCTTTCTTCTCTGAAATAAATAAAAAATGTATTTTAAAAACGTAGAATATTAAAGAATAGTAACTAGTGTTCATTTGATAATCTGTAGTGAACGTTTTAAGTTGAAGTATTAAGAATACACTAGTGATACATTTTAGGAGGAGTTGTATCAGTTAAGCTTAATTGCTGCTTTGCCCACATAAAGGGTTTCTATTGTAACAGCAAAGTTTTGGGGAAATATTGAACTAAATGCTTCAACACTGAGTTCTCCTCTCAACATTTCTTCTTTACAGGCATGCCCCCTCCTGTTCCACGTCCTGGAATTCCTCCAATGACACAAGCACAGGCTGTTTCAGCACCAGGTATACTTAATAGACCACCTGCACCAACAGCAGCAGTTCCTGCTCCACAGCCTCCAGTTACTAAGCCTCTTTTCCCCAGTGCCGGACAGGTAAGGTGAAATTCCTGAAAAGGAATGCACTTCTATTTAAAGGTAAAATGTAGTCATTTACAGAAATCTTTGAAATTGTCATAGGTCAATTTTTGTTTATGGTTTTAGTATAATTCTATTTCATGTTTGCATACACTGATTTTGTTGACTCATAAAAGATTGACTGGAGCCAGAGATAGTATGGTATGTTATTTTTTTTATGCTATGAACTCTAGTTATTCTAACTTTAGTTAGAAATGAAATTAATTTCTAGGGACTTAAATATGTGATAATGTTTAGTAGTCCTCCTTTACCTATTGAATTATGAATGGAATGAAAGCAAAGCCAAAGATGAAAATCTTAAGACCTTAATAAATCATTTGTTGGGCTCTTCTACTCTACAACAATGACAGACTACAATGCTGCACGCTTGCTGAAAGGACACCATTTAATTGCTCTTGACTTAGTCGCATTTAATTTTGTCTTTAGAACTCAGAAGCTCAAAAAGTGCTTTGTTATATTTGGTGTGTCTGTAATGATTATTACTTTTTCCCTAGTTTCATTCAGAATTAAGCAGATGTATTTAATTTAGAAAATTGGGGTGTATGTTCTTTTATTTTTCACTTTAAGGTTGTCCCTTAGATGTTTCTTTTTTAAACTTTTCCTATTTGTAGTTGCTAAGTTAGAAACTACTTTTTAAATGCTTTTGAGGTGAGTGGGTATTTTGTTTATTAAGAGATGTTAAGCTTAGGAAAAAATTTTTGTTGTGTCATTGATAGAGAATTGGATTAAAGTATTTTTGAAATACCTCATTGCAAAACATTAGTTTAGAAAAGAAAATGGTTAACTAGGTTTATTGGTATAGAATTAAATCTTTTTGAGGCTCACTGTCATTTTATTATAAATGCATTAATTGCCTGCCTCATTAAATAAATCAGATTTGATTGCATTATATTTTGCATTTACAGATATGCAATCTATGCTAAAAAAAAAAAGTCTACCACATGGCTTATTTTCACCCATTTGTTTGGAGACTTTTCATTGTTTCCTTTCTTTTATGCTACAGATGGGGACACCTGTAACAAGCTCAAGTACAGCTTCATCCAATTCAGAAAGTCTGTCTGCATCTTCTAAAGCTCTGTTTCCTAGCACAGCACAAGTACGCAGGAAGTTGCAGTTTAAAGTTGTTAAAATGGCTTTATAACTTAACCCTTTGGACCCTACTTTTAAGCAAAATCTTTTCCCTAAAAATATGCTATGTAATTTTTATTAAGTAAGATTAATGGAGTACAAATCAATCATATTTGAAAATTGAACTCAGAAAAAAATGAACCCCAAATTTCTATGGTTCTAAAGGGTTAAAGCATGTAAACAGTAAATGCCTTATAGTAGCCAATGGTTAGCCTGATGCATGATTAAGCTTTTTTTGATTTATGCTGTTTAATCGAATGCATCATCTATCATGTAAGGAAATTTGGTTCTAAAATTGTCCTGTCTATATGTTTTAGATATTGGATATTACAAAAAAGTAGCACATTAATTACTGGTAATTTTATACTTAAAAGATCCTTCTAAACCATTTTGATCATTATAATCATTTAGCCATTATTAATTGGAAGGATATTGTATTACTATATTACTAATATCTCTGAAGGACATTTTTAATGTGTCACAGTTTATATTAATTACACCTAGTAACTGAAATTTATCAAAGCATTTGTATTCTGTAATTTCTAACCTTTTGGGTTTTATTTTTTTGTTTGTTTTCATTACTTGGTAGATTAATTAAACAACTAATTTAGAATAGTAAAAGTAGAACATAAGATAATTACTATATTTCATCAACCTGGAATAAATACAAAGTTTTGTAAATGAAAGAAGTTGGTTGAGGAGGTAGATGACACCTGAGAAAAGTATTCAGTCTTACCTTTTGTTGTTCCAATGCTGTGTTTTCGATGTGATCGTGACCCAGCATGATTCTTGTGGAGCATTTATCATGTTAACTTTGTTTTAATTTCATTTAGAATTTAGTTCTTTATTGAATGTTGGTATCTTGTTTTTTAAGTTGTAGTAGATATACTCAGTTGTGGGTTTTGTTGATGAAAAATTGTGTTTTACAGGCTCAGGCAGCTGTCCAAGGACCTGTTGGTACAGATTTCAAGCCCTTAAGTAGTACCCCTGCAACAACTACAGAACCCCCAAAGCCTACATTCCCTGCTTATACACAGTCTACAGCTTCAACCACTAGTACAACAAATAGTACTGCAGCTAAACCAGCGGCATCAATAACAAGTAAGCCTGCTACTCTTACGACAACCAGTGCAACCAGTAAGTTGATCCATCCAGATGAGGATATCTCGTTGGTAAGTTGTTTATAGTTTTTTTGTTAGCAGAGTTTGATTAAATATAATTGTAGCCCCTTGTCCCATTTGAAGAGTTAATTTGTAAAATGTTCTTATTAATCTGATTTAATGCTTACTAAGTGGTTTTTACCATTCTGATTTTTATTTTTGTTATCCTGACCTGAGGATATTTTTCCCATTGATTTTTAGAGACAGTGGAAGAATGAAGGGAAAGACATGGGTATGTGCGCCCGCACGCACACATACAATTGGTTGCCTCCCCCACACATCGGGCTGAGGATTGAACTCGCCACCCTTTGGTGCGTGGGCCAATGCTCTATCCATTGAGCCACACCAACCAGGGCCTGCCATTCTTTTTTTTTTTTTTTTTTTAAGCAGTTTCCTTTTGCTTTTTAAAATATATTTTTATTGATTTCCTTTATTGAAGGGAGAGGGAGTGAAAGAGAGAAAAGAGAAATATCAGTGATGAGAAAATCATTGCTTGGCTACCTCCTCCATGCCCTTCACTAAGGATTGAGCCTGAAACCTGGGAATATGCCCAAACTGGGAATCTAACTGGGACCTCTTTGCTTAACCACTGGGCAACACTAGCTGAGCCATTCTTATTTTTTAAAACCACAGAGTAAAATGAATAGTGCATGCTTTGATCTTAGATGTATTTCCTCCCATCAGATTATTTCTGAAAGAAGAAAGTAAGTTCTTATTCTTAAAATTCATTTTAGTTAGACATAGATTTGTAAATTAATTAAAGAGAGTGAAGTGTGTGGTAGAAGACCATATACCTTGAAGACCATATTCTTCACAAGACACTTCATCGCAGAAACAATTTGTAAATTCTAAAGTCATTATCTGTGCTTCAAATACAAAAATATATGGCTAGTTCTTAAAATATCAATATAAGTAATTGAATTGGTTTGTGGGACAAAACTAATTGATTGGAAAATAATACTTATTTTAAACTTTATAAATAAGGTCTTTGATATTTGCCTTTATGCTTAATGAGTCTCTATTCAGGTGTTTAATACTATGCTTATTTTTTATTTTTAGGAAGAAAGAAGGGCACAGTTACCTAAATATCAACGTAATCTTCCTCGTCCAGGACAGACTCCCATTGGTAATCCACCAGTTGGACCAATTGGAGCTATGATGCCACCACAGCCAGGCATCCCACAGCAACAAGGAATGAGACCCCCAATGCCGCCTCATGGTATTCCTCTTTTTATGTTTATTGTTTTTAGCAGATTTTTTGAATCTACACATAAGAAGATACTATAGTTAAAAGTACAATGCATGAACCAACTTAATCTATTTTTTGTATTTTAAATGTGTTTTTTAGGTCAATATGGTGGTCATCATCAAGGCATGCCAGGTTACCTTCCTGGTGCTATGCCACCATATGGGCAGGGACCGCCAATGGTGCCCCCTTACCAAGGTGGGCCTCCTCGACCTCCGATGGGAATGAGACCTCCTGTAATGTCGCAAGGTGGCCGTTACTGATCTCGCTTCATCCAATCTAATAGGTTTGGAGATTAAACCTTTTCTCAACTTGTGCTGTTTATATAGCCAAGCTTCCGTCAATAAGGCTTCATTGTGACTTTAACATTATCTTCCCACATACCAGGAACTATTGGACATTTATTTTACATGGGAAAAATTATTTGGAATAATAAAGCAGGAACTTTTCCTGAAGTTGCAATTTATACTGTATGGCTTCTTTTTCATGTTTCATCTAGGTTTTTAGAAGTGAAGTATAGTAAATTTGGTTCGTTATATTGTGAAGGCGCTGGAATTTCATGAACATACCACCTTAATAAAGGCAAGTTCTGTAAGCTTACATTGCTATTTGTAAAGTTATGCCTTCACAGCATTTCAGATGCTGTTGGACTTCATGTCCCCAACCTAGCTTGGTGAGGGCTGTAACTATTTCCAAGTACCTGTACATTGGAAGTCTGAATGTGTAACAATATTTAATGTGTTTAGAATTCCTCATGTTACAGGGTTTACGAAATCTGACCCTCTAAGGTCATGTGACTTTTTCTGTACTGTTAAACTTCATTGTAATAAAATGAGAGAAAAATTTATGCCTTTTTATTCATAACCCAGCTGTGGACCACTGCCTGCAAGGTTTGTACAGATGCATGCCACATTAGATGTCCACATAATAAAATTCATAGTTGCCAATGCAGTTTTGATATATCATTGGATTCTGTCTTTGAATTATAGGTTGTCCTTAGCTGCATGTTTTAAATTGGACAATATATATAGAACTGTATGTTAGTGCTTTAGTTAACAGAAAACCTTAGATAAGAATGGAGCATTACATAATGGGTATGAAATTTTTATATTGTGTCAACTTTTTACCCCTTTGATGTCAATACTTGTTAGATGTCTTAGATATTTAAAATGTAATCCTTAATATTTCCTGCTTCCTGCTGATATTTAGAGCCTAATGCCAGACCACTCATTTCCTTCTGATTGTTTCTGAGAGTGCAGTACTCCATGGACCTCAAAAGCTTTTCAGGTGCAAACTTCTAGAAGGTTGGCTGCAAGCCAATTACTAATTACTTAATGTGCTGTAAATGTTAATGGATTAGTATATATTCTAAAGTGTAATGCTGAGAATCTATGCCTGTTAGGATGGTTAACGGGGATTTGAAATTTTTTATTCTGTTATAGTACTTGGAAAACTATTATGTAGAGATGACTGCTCTTTAGTATTTTGTGTTGTCTCGTGTTAGTTACTATTGACTATTTTTGGCATCCAGTGTTTTTATTGTTTAAAGGTAGATATATTCTTATTTAAATATCAGTGACCTGTACTAAGTATAATTATTAAGTATAAGGACCTGAAGTTGAGGTTTTCTTCCATATAAAGTTAAAAGTTCTTAGAAAATTGTAACATTTCTTTTTAATCTTTATGTGAAAGTATAAAAATGCATCACCTAGAATACATTTCATATTTGTGCTATTAGCTGAGCTTCATATAGTGGCACCTACCCCCACTACCCCCCATACACACACACCCGCCGGTGCCTGGCCTACTGAAATAGTTTTGGAATTTGGCAGCACATCATTTATACTGCCAAAGAAAAACGTGTTGAAAAATCTTTGAGGTAAAAATGACTTGAACTTTCAAAAAGTATGCAAAACTTTATTTGTATTTAATGCAAAGAAAATATATTTTATATCACTTTATTGCTTTTTGGGTTCTGAAGGAAGAAAATATTACTTTTAAGTAAGTAGTATAATTCTCATTAAAAATCACTTTAGTAAAGTGTTATGCATGACACTTTTAAAACTTAAGCACACCATCTCTTGTGTTCTGTAGGTATATTGCTCAGATAGGGCTCACTTGATATATTCAAAGTGTAATTTGTGCTTGCATCAAAGCATAATTAGCTTCTAGAAAATATCTTTTGCCTAACTGCTTCTGGGGTCCATGGTGTGGTTAAATCATGAATGGAACAAATTATGTTGAATTAATCTTTTTTTGACACATGCTTCCTTAATAATGGGGTTGAATTGAAGTAAAATTCATCTTAACCTCACAAGAGACAACTTTTGGGACTTGGTGTTTTCAGACAGGCATTGTAATTGCCATAATTTAGGAAGTTGCAATATTAATGAGGCTGCCAGCTTTGGCTCTGCCTTGCATCTACGCTTAATCGCCTTTTTTGAACAAAACAAAAATGACTTAAACATTTGTCTGGCACTAGTTTCTATTATATAGCTACTACTACTGTATGGCAGTTACAAGATCAGCAGTTGAACAACTTTTGAGTGGCTACTGGCATTTGATTTGAGCCTTACTATTTTCGTAATATCTCACACATTTCTGTTAGGGTTGGGGAAAATACTCTTAGTGTGCTTCCATTTCACTGATAAGTTACATACTGAACTTAAACTCAACTTAATTAAACAGGTGTGGGGAAGATCCCAACAAAAATAACTATGGTCTCAAAGTAGAATTATAGTGGGCAGTAGTTTTTTTTTGTTTTGTTTTTTTAAGAGATACTTTTCCCCCCTTTGCTTGCTAGATCATTGGGATCTTTTAAAAATGCATGTCTTTTAAATTAATTGGGTAATGTTTTTCTAAAATTAAAATTTTCTTCTTCCTATAGCCCTGCCATAGGACAGGCTGAGGCTGAGTCTCAGTGTTGCCCTGTTCAGTCTGAGGCAAGTGGGATTTATTTTATTCCTTATAGGGGCTTTCACAGCTTTGATGGCTGTTGGATATTTATGTCCCCAAACTTGCAGCAAGTTTGGTGAAGGCCCCTACGCTTAATTAAACGTAGGATTTTTATACTCTTTTGGCAGAGAAGGCTCTATATTAATATTCATGTTTAACTGTGGTGTTAATAAAAATAAATAAGCATTGGATATAAGTAATTTGTGTTATGTTATACCTAACAGCCCCAGTAAAGCTGGTATTGCAATATTACAGTTTCATAAATTGACAAAATTTGACCTTTTTTATTTGGAGGCATGAAATATTTCAAACAAATCTTTCATTTTCAGTTTTTAGGAAAATCTTACTGTTTACTTTCTCTTCAAACTATGAAATTTAACCTCAAGAATAAGTTTGATTATTGAAATGTTACTGGATACTGAAATACACATTCTTAATCCCAACGTTATTCATTGAACATTAAGGTTGAAAGGTCATCTGGAAATGATTGTGATTTTTAATATTTTTCCAACCTCACCACATTAGAGCAAATGTTAATGTAGAGCCCTGGGAAAAGTGGGAAGGTGGTATGTGTGTGGTATGTATGCGTATACACTACACATTTGAAAGAGTGAAAGTTTAGGTATTACAGACCTGTCAGTATGGGTAGATTACTAATTTTCAGGTAGCCAAATGAAAATTGTATCATGTAGTAAAATTAGTGTATTGAACTGTGGGTTCAAAACAGTTACTTTGAGGTTCATTTTCAGTTTTAGTGAACAATATTTTATACACTCTACATTCATGAGAAGTATCCATGTTTGTTTCGCAACTAAAGTTTGCTTGAAGTTGGTGAGAAAAGATGTGTTTATGCCTGTATATTGTAGGGGGTAAAAAGAGAACTGGAAGAGAGGCCAAAACGCAAAACTGGATTTTGTTTCTTCCTATGTTTGAGTCACCATTCTATCCAAATAGCATTTTCATCTGAACAGTAACAACATACAGTATATTTTTTTGCAAACCTGGTAATGTGTCTCTATATGGTTTTAATTCTTGGAAGCATAAAGAAAAAAATGCATTAAATGAACTGCAAGTTTTCACCTGGTCAACTTTCATGCTTTTCTCTGTAATTGAATCACGGGGGAATAGATTTAAATGTTTGAATAGGGGAATTTTGTCATGGAAGTATTCCACTGAAATATTTTATAATCTCAATAATTATACATTTTAAGACTCCATATTTGGAGTTGTTTTTTGTTGCACCATCATTTCCCAATATACTGAAATACTTTTAAGAGCGAAACTGGTTGTTCTGATAGTGGTTATTTAAATAATTATCAATAGGCTTTACATACTTACCAGAGGTAAGAGGGGTTTTCTTAAGGGTGGAATAATTTGTTGAAGATGATACAAAATAATGTAATTTAAGATTTAGTTCCTTTACTATCTCTGTAGTTCTGTGATTCAAATAATTACATAACTTTCGAGTGTTTATTAGGTCCACTGGTAAAACTTGATAAATAAAAAGAAATGTTGAAGTTACCTCTTCATTGAAATAAAATATAAATTTGTATTAGTTAGGAGATTCTAAAAAACTCAACATGTACCCTAAAATTTGTATAAATAGGCATGTCTTTTTTAAAAGATGGTATTTACTTGTTTGTAATTCCAAAATGAAAACCGTTTTATCTCACTATAACTATGGAAAAGTCTTCTAAAATGAGGGGAGGATTCATTTTGAAAACTTGACTATAAAGCAGATTTTTGTAAGTAAACATTTTCCCAATTATATTTCTGCTTGCTATCTCATGGCTTGAATATTAGTGAAGGGACTGCTTTTTTTTAAACCCTTAGTATTTTGTCATCTGAATCATTTTAATAAATAACCTTTTTTTTTTCTAGCTAAGAAACCATTTAAGTTTTCTGTGGTATTTATTGACAAAATAAGCACTTTAGTGATGTATATAGTGTTGTAAACATGGTGATACAGTTCTGTAATGGACTTTTCAGAACTATTAATAACATATCTAGATATCCCCTATTATGGGTTTAATTTAAAATAATACATAGGATCTAGAGAAAGCAGGACTTTGAGCTCCCTAATCTTCAGCCTTTCCAAGTGTTTTTATATTCTTCACTTTTTTGTTGGGAAATAAGTTTTAAAAGTAGAATTTTTTTAAACTAGATTTCTTTACTAAGGCTCAGAAGATAAAACCCACAGCCTTGCCAATACAGGTTAGTTTAATCTGAAAGTACCAGATGTTCCTATGTTTTTCTCCCCTGGGCTGTATACATTCTTACTTGCATGATTTGGCCATAAAATAAAGAACTTCTCATTTTCCCAACTCTGGAAAAATAACAGCTTAAAACTAATAGTTTCAGATTTTTAAGCCATCTCTAAATCTATCCAATTAGTGTGTATCCTTAAGGGAAAATATATTTCAATAAGTAAGATATGGGAATTATATTGAGCAGAAATTGGAGACCTGAAGGAGATCTTTTTTGAAACCAATTTGAACTATTTCTGTTTCAAGCAAATTGGACATTATAAATTAAGACTGCTTCATGATAGGTTCTTTAGGAGGCATGTAATCACCAGCTATATTGTGAGAATGTGCATATTTTTTATTTTGATGAAATTAACTACATAGAAAATACAGTTGAGTAAACTTGTAATTATTGGTTATTTGGACCCTACCCATTAATACTAAGTGCTATAATGATGTGTAAAGTGCTGATATGGCACAGCTTCAATAGCATGCTGTGTATTTGGTCAGGGTTTGTATAATGCTGTGTTTGTAAAAGGGGAAGTCCTTTATTGGAATTCTCCAAGCTGTTTGGCATTCTTATGTGTCTGGAATTTTAAAGAATCTGTATGCTTTCACCTTTGGTTAATTTTTAGCAACTGACAATGAAATTCATTGGTGTCCATCATTGATAAAAATGAAGAATGATATGTCCTCCCTAGTGTACTACACACAGACTAATAGTGATTATTTGGGAGAGAGACCATTGTATAGTTTTGCTAGACTTACGAACTTTAAATATAATGAAAGGTAACAACATTTCTGCTCTTGTTTTGCATTTATTATAATACTTTCACCAAATCATGTTATATAATGTAGCTCATTCTCAATATTTTATTTATAAATAGTCAGAGTGAAAAGATTTGAAGCATTATTTTCCAGTCTCTACTTATAAAACAACACCGCTTAACTACCCAAGTGATCCAACAGAAGAGTTATTAAAGTTCTGTAAGTTTGAATTAAAAACATACAGGAGTGTGTAGTGAGTGAGCAAAGCCTCCCTTTTAGCTGTAATTTCTGTGTACTTCTAGGAGAAGCTATAGAATTTGCTTTTCAGCCCATATATATTTTTTTTTAATTATTTTTTTTGTAATTTAAAATCTTTAACATAAGAAAGTGAAATCAATTTTTTGAAAAATTGAGTTAGTATTAATAAATTTCCTCTGTGGGGTATGTCTACATATATATAAATTAAGAAATTATAACAAGAGATTTCCCTCCCCCTTTTAGAATAAGAAAAATTTTTACACAATACACGTTTTATTAAAATTGAGCTGTGTCCAAGAGATAGTGTTATTAATTCATTCTGTTAAGGTCACTACATTTAATAGCCAATGTAAGGGTAATTTTTGTAAGATGCAGGGAAAAAAATTTTTTTTATATATTAATGTCAGGGTCTGAGGAAATTTAATGCACATTGACTTTTTAAAGTATGGATTGAACTCCTCAGTTTAATACAATTTGTGTTTTTGTTAACTAGCAGCAGAATTTCAGCATTTGCTACTTACTGGTAGAGAAGAAAAACCCCACAGCCCTGCCAGTACAGGTTAGTTTAATCTGTAAGTACCTGATGTTCCTATTTTTTTTTTCAAACATATCCACATAACCCACACAAGGAAGAAAGCTGCAGTTGCTTAAATGTGAGTATGACTAATAGATCCACTGGACACTTTCAAACACCAGTACTTGGGCAAATTATTAGCTTTAGGTTTGCTAATCTCCGTTGTAAAAAAGCAAATACTACTCCTTTATTATTGCTTGTGGTTGAACCTAAATAAATATATTGTACTAAAAAGAAAAGACAGTGAAAGTTTCTGAGCAAATTGCTCATTTTGGTATGTCCTGTGGAGTGCAGGGCTTTGGATCCAGGCTCTTTTACTTAAGTCACTTCTGTGGTGGTATTTTCTTTACCTTTCAACTTTTTACAGTATGAATCAACCCAAAAAGTTTCCTCACCTTTAGCAATGATAAGTGGTGGGGTTTTTTTTAGCTCGGAAAACGTTTTAGTAATTCGCTATAAGTACTAATTTTGTTGATTTTTGTATAGTAGAACCCATTGTGTGGATGCACCACCATCATGGGTTTATTTTGCTTTGAACCAAAAATAACAAACCTTACTTTTTAAATATTCAAATGAAAGCTGACTACCCATCAAGAAATCTAGATGGATTCTCCATGTATTTCTTTTGAGGAGCAGAGATGGGATTGTAAAAGATGTTCAAGTTTTTATTATTGTTTTCATTGGTCTACCATAGTTTACTATTGTCTTGAACCATCCATGAGAAATATTCTTTAATTTTAAATATTAGACTCTTACGTTGATAAAATACGAAGATGAAAAATACAGTATGCAGCTTAATTTATAAAAGCCTGAACCATCCTTACAGTTTGTAGCATTGATGGATTCATGGCTTCCTCCTTTACACCTAAGTGTAATGTTGTCTAATTTTATTGAGACAGTCTACCCATAAAACATAAAAGCAAGTGAGATGGTGATCAATGTTCAGTTAAATTTTTTTAAAGCCTTAATTTATCAACTGATGAAAATATATATTTCATAAGGTATCCACTTGTTTTTTAATATAAAATTACCTAAGGGCTTAAGTTTCATTGCCTTTCACAGTTTAAACTATAAGAAATGGTGTAGATGCAGAGAAAATGGTTTTCCTTAAAACCATCTCTTTAAAGCTGCCATTCTGGTGAGTACTATTTTATACTTTTTTGTATATCACACTTTTTCCTTTTAAATTTAATAGAAAGGGAAAACATCAAAGAATGGGCAATCTGGATTTCTGCACTCTTTATTATTTACTTATTTGTTTAAAAAGTATTTTGTTACTGATTTCAGAGAAGAAGGGCGAGAGGGAGAGAGAAACATCAGAGATGAGTCATTGATTGGCTGCCTCCTGCATGCCCCACATTAGGAATCCAACCTGCAACTCGTGCTGTGCTCTTGACCAGAATCAAACCCACGACCATTCAGTCCACAGTCAGCGTTCTGAGCCAAACCAGCTAGAACTGCACTCTATATTGCCTGAATTGAGAATGTTAAGAAAGTGATTATTTTACCTCTTTACTGACATTTCTGCAGTAATGTAGGTTCGAGGTTTTTTGTGGTTTTTTCTGACTTTAACTTAATAGACTTTAAAAACTTTTTACAAAAATTATTTCCTTTTGGTGAGATGGAAATAAAAGTTTTTATTCAAAACTAACATTTATGATTTTAAGCTTAAGATTTTTTTAGTTGACAACCAAAATTTCTTTTGGTTCTCACTTTGTATAGGTATAAGATTTAAATACCAGAATTCCTATCTGTTCTTGAAACTATTGTTCCAGTGTTTTGTGAGCAATTAAGCGGAGGGTACGGTTGAAGGAAGCTGGCCTGAAATATGGTAATGTTGATTAATTGATTATCTTTGAGTGAGGCTAATTGATTCATTTTGACTGATACTTCAAAATTTCCAATGCATTCTTACATAGTTAACTTTGCATGAAAAACTTGGGTTAGAATAGTGGTTTCTGGTACTGTAAACGGTGAAAATTAGCCTCTGTATATTTTTAGTTAATTGATACCCTGTTTAATACCTTCCCTTCTAGACTTGAGCTACATACTAGCTAATGTAAATATATATACTAAGGATGTTTTCACTTTATCTCCTGATGATCTTTGTAAGCTCATAATGAAAAATCAACTCTTACTGCGTTTTAGTATGAACAATGATAGTTTTCTAAAATAAATCTGAAAATTGGTACCTGAATATGTGATAATGGTGATGCATTCTTTTAGATAAAGTACTAAACAATGTATGGACCCTCAATTTATGTCTTTAAGATTTAAAAGTGAAGTAAATTTCTAAGGAACTCTGTCATTTCCTAGAAAGGATAAGCAGACATTGAAAATTTGGTAAGTATTTATAACTTTAAATGCATGTGATAGTGATGAAAGAAAGTAGCCAAATTTCCAAGTTTAAGATAATATGTAGACATGAACAAGAATTCTTGGATCTCCTTTGCGACCTAATGTCTGCGAGTCTTTCCAGCAGTTTTATAAACTAGTGTTCACAATGATTAAATTGAAATGTACCTTACTCCTTGTCTGGTTTGTTTTCTTTTTCTTTTATATGGTGCTTTAAAATACTAATTTTATATTTCAAGGTTATCTTCAAGAAGTATTATTCAGATGTCCCTATTTTTAAGCCAAATGACAACTTCCAATTTACAAACATTTGTTTTCCAGCTCCAGTTAAAAATGAAAAATAGGCAGCTGATTATAAAAATGGGGGAAAATACTCATGCTCTTTTTGGAATATTTGTAGGGATTAATATATTACAGTGAAATATTGTTAATTGCCAAGGTTACAGGTTCATTCCTGGTTCAGGGCGCATACATGAATCAATGAACCCATGAAGTGCAACAACAAACCTGTGTGCAAAAAAAAAAGAAGATATCCCTGATCGGTGTGGCTCAGTTGACTGGAGCAACATCTCTTGCACCAGAGGTTCTGGGTTTGATTTCCGGCCAGGGGGCATATAGGAAGCAACCAGTTCATGTATCTCACATCAGTGTTTCTCTATCTCTTTATCTCCTTCCTTCCTCTCCAAAATCAATTTTTCTTAAAGGCAAAAAGTTTTTTTTTAAAGGATGGTATATGGAAGTGAAGCCTAATGGCTTCACCAGGGAAGATGACTTATTTCTGGGTAGTATATTCATTTCTTTCCAAGATAGTATATTATTAATTTTGAAGTGCCAAAAGATCCCCAGGGATTGTAGTAAGAAGGAGCCTTCCCTCAGTTTAGTCTCCAGGCTTCAAGCCAGCATTGTACTGGCAAGGAGGGAAATGAACAAATCATACAAGAGATACTATGGTAAGGAGGACCTGGACAAAACAAACCAGGGAAGATGAATGGCTAGATCATGTGTGCGGTTAAGTGGTCTACCTAAACAACCAAAAAAGAAATTGGTGTCATTTTTAATGTAAGAAAATGAAATCACTGATAGAAAAGTTGTAATTGAATATTACCTTTAAATTACCATTCAAACTGGCGATTAATAATTGCATTTTGTGGGCATTTATTTTTAAATAAAAACTTCTAACAAATAATAGTTCCTTTTGTCATTTTGATGTAGTACATTTGGGAGATAGTGCAAAAGAAAAGTCACATTGATAGTGTTTTACTTATGTTGAATTTTAGTCTATTTGTGTATTTTCTGGGGAAGAGATGTTCCTTAGTTTATGGCACCGTATAATTAAACTGGAACTCACAAAGGGCACTAAAGTTTTTAGTTTCTGAGGTGCTCCAGGGGTGTTTGCTGGGCTTTGAACTAGGTTTTGAGGGATTGTTAGGATTGGGGTAAGTTGAAAAAAGTGAGAAAAGACTGGAACATTCAATATAGAGGAACTAGAGGCCCGGTGCATGGGGGGTAGGAGGTGTCCCTCAGCCCAGCCTGTACCCTCTTCAATCTGGTTCCCAATCACTAGCCTGCCTGATTGCCCTAACCACTTCTGCCTGCCAGCCTGATTGTCCCTAACTGCCCTCCCCTTCTGGATTGGTCACCCACAGCTGCCCTCCCCTGTTGGCCATCTTGTTTTGGAGTCATGATCAGTTTGCATATTACCTCTATTATATGTGAATGAAAGTTGTAAAGAATAGGGTGATTTGAGGCTAATGTACTGCTGGTCTGTAAATACATTAGCAATACCTTTTCTCTAGGAATTGGACTGCCTCTAGTTTTTAGCATAAAATAACATGAGCTTTGGCTTTGCACTCAACATCTCCAGAAGCATCCATAATCTATGCAAATAACCAGAGGCTGTCACCATTTTCTCATCACTATTGGCATGGTGATGTGCAATGGTAGGATGCAAGAACCATAATTGATCCTGGCTTACTTGGTCAAGTTAATTATTAATTTTTCTTCCTATTGTAAGAATGTTCCCCTCTCTAAATCGATAATTCACACAAATGTTTTTTCATATAACTGAGTCATGCTCCATTTTTTTAATTGGGGGGTTGGGGAGATCAATCCTCTCCTAAATATTTTTCCATTTATTTTTAGAATGGGATGGGGGGAGGGAGACAGATTGGGTGCCTCAGAATGAACCCTGATCAGAGCTAGGGATGGATCCTGCCCCTGAGATACATGCCCTTGACTAGAATTAAACCTATGGCCTTTCAGTGTTCTATCTATATGAAATCCTAAGCAATTGGCCAACCATTCAAGCAGCTGACTGGTAGCTATGACATGCACTGACCACCAGGAGTTAGCCACTTAATGCAAGAGCTGCTAGCCTGCCATGACTTGGCAGCTGCAGTTCTCAGATAATGTTCCCAGAATCAAATAAGAGTGAGCCTGATTCTGGGGTGTATCACTCGAGAACCACCCTCGCAATCTGGGACCCCTTGGGGGATGTTGGAGAGCGGGTTTTGGCTTGATCCCCACAGGCAAGGCCAAGAAACCCCCCACCTGTACACAAATCTGTGCACTGAGCCTTTAGTGTGTGTATATGTATATATAAGCATAATATGCAAATCAATCAGACAGCAGAATGACCAGTCACTATGACACACGCTGACCACCAGGAGGCAGATGCTGAATGCAGGAGCTGCTTCCAGCTGCAGGCTTTGATCACGTCACTGGCCAGAAGACTGATCACCCAATGGAGAACAGGCAACTGGTAGTAGGTTGCATCGGACATGGGAGGGAACAGGTGAAGGCAGGTGTAAGTGGGGACCTGGTTGCCCACACACACACACACACAGGCGCGCACGTGGGGGTGGGGCCGGCAGCCAGGGAAGATCGACCCTGATGGTAGACCAGGCCTAGGTACCCTATCCATGCACAAATTTTGTGCACAGGGCCTCTAGTTTTTCATAAGTATAGTCCGTTTCCACTCATTACACCTCTATTCAAATCTGTTCTCTTGCATCATTCCCTGCTATAGCTACAGGAATGTATTCACACCTTTTAATCCTCACCTGAGAATATTTTTTAAATACATATTTTACTGATTTTTTACAGAGAGGAAGGGAAAGAGCAGAAAATTAGAAACCAATGAGGGAGAAATCGATCAGCTGCCTTCTGCACACCTCCCACTGGGGATGTACCCACAACCAAGGTACATGACATTGACCGGAATTGAACCTGGGACCTTTCCCCAGGCCTATGCTCTATCCACTGAGCCAAATAGGCCAGGGCTGAGAATGTGTTTTTATTTTTAGTAAGGGTATAAGGGAGAGCAAGAGGGAAATAAATGTGTGAAAGACATCAGTTGCCTCCCTCATGCCCCAGGTACGGTGGGGAACCAATCTGCAATCCAGGTATGTGCCCTTGACTGGGAAGTCCATGATCCTGTGGTGTACAGGCTGATGTCTAACCATTTATCAACACCAGCCAGGCAGTATTTGCATTCTGCTTAGGATTAGTTATCTTTTTTTTTTTTCCCCATAGAGGGAGAGAAAGAGGAATCATTTATTAGCTGCTGCTTGCAAGCCCCTCACTGGAGATGAGCCCACAGCCCTGACATGTGCCCTGAGCAGGAATGGAACCATGACCCCCTGGTTAATGAGTTGAGGCACACCTGCTGGACCTTATTTTCCCTCAATATAAAACTTAAATGATTGACCCTCCCTGGTTTGGCTCAGTGGCTGGAGCATTGGCCTACGAACTGAAGAGTACTGGGTTCGATTCTGGTCAAGAGCATATGCCCATGTTGGCTCAGTCCCCAGTGTGGGGGGTGCAGGAGACCACCGATACCACTGATTTTCTCTATCCCTCTCCCTTCCTCTCTGATATCAATAAAGAATATAAAGTAAAAATAAAACTTAAATGATAGAAAGTGGTATAAGAGGTAGGAATCAAGAATGATGCTTAGGTTTTTCTCTTTGGCTTGGACCAGTGATCAGCAAACCGCAGCTTGAGAGCCACATGTGGCTCTTTGGCCCGTTGAGTGTAGCTCTTCCACAAAATGCCAAGGCCTGGGCAAGTCTGTTTTGAAGTGGCATTAGAAGAAGTTTAAAAATTTTGGCTCTCAAATTTCAATTGTATTGATATTTGGTTCTGTTGACTGAGTTTGCCATCCACTGGCTTAGACCTTTTTATATGGCCCCTATTTATCTCCCCAGTTTGTTTTTGTTTTTTTCTTGCCACACCCCCTGGTACTCAGCTCAAACTCTTAATCTCTTCCTGAACACCGTATCACCTTATCTCTTTGACTTTGTTGCGTCCTCACACTTAACAAATTTTAGTTTAGAGGTTATTTCCTTTTATATATCCTTGGGCCTTCATGATGATCTTCGTATGTGCTTTCATTGCACCAGCTACTTAGCTGTTAATATTGCCTGTTTGTACTGGGCTGCAGCTTTCCTTGAAGGCAGGAGTGTGTCTTCTCAACTGTATTCCTAAAACCTAGCATGCTGCTGCATGGTGCTCAGAGAGGCACTTAATAATTACTGAATTCAACTAATAACATGAATTTGTGGGCTAATTGATTTCATTAAAACAGGCAAAAGGTCTAAATAGATGTGCTTTTATTTGAACATTATGCAATTTAAATCTGACTCAGTCATGCTGTTCTTTTAAGCAAGATCTTTAGAAGGTACTAGTCGATTGGCTAAAGAATAACCCTTCTGGACAGCAAAGGTCTCCTGGACAGAACTGTTCTGGAAAATAATGGAATTTGTGTTTTCCCAGGAAGAGGAGAATTATTTTTGAGAAGTTAACTTTTCCTATGGGATGTCTGCCAGAATAAAAAGCTCCTGTTTTCTACATGGTGAAAGATGAGCTCTAGTTTAGAGGTGGGCTAGAGTTTGGATTGCAAACTAAAAAACCTCCAAGAACCCAATAAATAATGGAAATGAGTGAGACAAGCCAAAGGAGAGTGAGTGGTGAATTCATGACCCTTGTA
Source organism: Lasiurus borealis (assembly GCA_004026805.1). NCBI lineage: Eukaryota > Metazoa > Chordata > Mammalia > Chiroptera > Vespertilionidae > Lasiurus > Lasiurus borealis. The sequence goes on from PVJN01021857.1 coordinate 26,543, forward strand.
AAGGTTCATATCCTGTTTATGTTTGCTCATGGTTGCCAGATTTCATTTTTCTAGAGAAGTTAGAAATCTTTTCATATTTGGCAAAAAGGTAGTTCTGTTTTAAAAATTAAGACAAACTCAGCTGGTGTGGTTCAGTGGTTGAGAATCAACTCATGAACCAGGAGGTCATCCATTCAATTCCAAGTCAGGGCACATGCCTGCCTTGGGGGCTTGATCCCCAGTAGGAGGATGCAAGAGGCAGCTGATTGATGTTTTTCATTGATGTTTCTATCTCTCCCTTTTCCCCTCCTCTCCCTCTACAAATCAATAAAAACAGCATTAAAACAAAATTATGAGCCAAACGTAATCTGTAGGCTGATTCTCCTGTGGATTACCAGTATGGACTTCTTGGATGGAAGCTGATGTCAGTGGTAATGTTTTCTAGTGGCTGTCAATACTAGGAAACAGTACCAGAGAGAAAGGTTTGCTGATAGAGAAGCAAGTGATCTGTCAGTGTGGTTTAGCATAATGTCAGGTGAACAGACTGGTGCAGGTGAACCAGTAATTGGTCCCTGTGATCCAATCATAATTGTAGGTTAAAAATAACACAAGAATTAGTCTTCACCATCAGTATTTCAGTTCCTAGAAAGATTGGGATTGTAATGGTAAAACTTCAGAACACAGTGCACATGTTTGGGTATATCTTGGAAATAGTTGTAATAACCTATTTCCCCGAAAATAAGACAATGTCTTATATTAATTTTTGCTCCCAAAGATGTGTTAGGTCTTATTTTCAGAGGATGTCTTATTTTTCCATGAAGAAGAATACGGTACACATTTATTGTTCAAGGAAAAGGAAATTTATTACCTGTATACGGTATGGTAGTAGTTGTCATCACAAACCAGCTCACTGATTGGCCGCAGCACAGCCAGAGCTGTTCAGACAGTGCGAGGTCTCTCTAAATCAGGAGTCAGACACCTTACGTAGCTTCGGGGGGCCTTATGTTTTGGGGCAGCCTTATTATCGGGAGGTCTTTTTGGGGGGATGCCTTATATTACAGCGAGAGGCAAAACGAAGTAGGTCTTATTTTAGGAGATGTCTTACTTTGGGGGAAACAGGGTAGAAGTTTATTCTGGTGTTTGAAAGAGTTCATCCTACCTCTGGTTTAAAGTGCCTGGCACATAGTGGGCAATAAATGTTTGTTATAGTAAGACTGTGATAACTGCCAGGAAATTGAGAAAGCAATGATCTCGGTTATGTTTTTCAGTCAGCAAGTAGTGGTTAGACAAAAAAACAAGAATTTAACTCCAATATTTCATAATTACTAAGCACATAATCTTTTACCTGGTCCCAAGAAATGTATATGAAGTTTATCCAGTTCCTTTTCTGAATAGTAAGTTTCTATTTAAAGTATTGCATATTGCTTTAGAAAACCCAATGGGGATCAAATTGTAAAAGCAGTAGTTCCACCCAGCTGGTGTGGCTCAGTGGTTTAGCACTGACCTAAGAACCAGGAGGTCACAGTTCAATTCCCAGTCAGGTAGTAGATTAGTGATTCTCATCATTGATGTTTCTATTTCTCTCTCTCTCACACACACACATACACACACACACACACACACAAACTCTAGAGGCCCAGTGCATGAAATTTGTGCTTGGGGGGATGTGCCTCTCAGACCAATCTGTAACCCTCTTCAATATGGGATCCCTTTCACAATACAGGACTGCAGGCTCCCAATGGTTCACTTGCCTGCCTGCCTGATTGCCCCTAACCACTTCTGCCTGCCATCCTGATCACCCCCTAACCACTCCCCTGCCAGCCTGATCGATGCCTACATTTGAGATCAGAACTATAGTATCCGGTTTCAAGATTGGAGTTTTATTATCCTACTTACACATTACTGTCTTTGTAGAGTTATAAGATATTAGAACTAGAAGGTACCTTAAAAGTCTAGTCAAACCTTGTTTTAAGGGACTCAGAACTGCTTGAAACAGTTGTAGGATAAGGGACGTTAGAACCAGTTACTCAAATTGGCAGCAAATGCTTAGTTCTTTAAAACTTGCATTTTCCCCCAGCCGGTTTGGCTCAATGGCTAGAGCATCAACCTGTGGATTGAAAGGTCCCAGGTTTGATTCCGGTCAAGGGCACATGCCCAGGTTGCTGGCTTGATCCCCAGTAGGCAGCCAATCAATGATTCTCATCATTAATGTTTCTGTCTCTCTTCCTCTTCCTTTGTCTCTGAAATAAAAAATATTTTTAAATGACATTTTATTTTTGTTAATCCTCCTCTGAAAATATTTCCCATTGATTTTTAGAGAGAGTGGAAAGGAGGGGGTGAAATATATAAAGAGAAACATTGGTTGCCTGCCTCATGTACACCAACCAGAGCCATGGATCAAGTCTGCAACCCAAGTATGTGTCCTTGACCATGAATCAAATCTGAGACCCTTTGGTGCTCAGGCCAACATTCTTAACCATTTGCAAACCGGCCACAGATTGGCTATTTTTTTAAAAATCTTTATTGTTCAGATTATTACAATTGTTCCTCTTTTTTCTCCCCATAGGTCCCCTCCACCGAGCTCCCACCTCACCCTCTGCCCTTACCTCCCCATCATGGACCTCATCCATAGGTGTATAATTTTTGTCCAGTCTCTCCCTGCACCCCCCCCTCACCTTTTCCCCCCTGAGAATTGTCAATCCATATGTATTTGTTGTTCAAGATTCACTTGTTGATAGATATGTATTTGTTGTTCATAATTTTTATCTTTACCTTTTTCTTATTCTTCCTCTTCTTAAAGAGTACCTTTCAGCATTTCATATAATACTGATTTGGTGTTGATGAACTCCTTTATTTTTTTCTTATCTGTGAAGCTCTTTATCTGCCCTTTAATTCTGAATGATAGCTTTGCTGGGTAGAGTAATCTTGGTTGTAGGTTCTTGCTGTTCATCACTTTGGATATTTCTTGCCATTCCCATCTGGCCTGCATAGTTTCTGTTGAGAAATCAGCTGACAATCAAATGGGTGCCCCCTTGTAGGTAATTAACTGTTTTTCTCTTGCTGCTTTTAATATTCTCTGTCTTTTGCTCTTGGTATTTTAATTATGATGTGTCTTGGTATGGTCCTCTTTGGATTCCTTTTGTTTGGGGTGCTGTGTGCTTCCTGGGTAAGTCTATTTCTTCCACCAGGTGGGGGAAGTTTTCAGTCATTTCTTCAAATAGGTTTTCAGTATCTTGCTCTCTCTCTTCTTCTGGCACCTCCATAATTCTGATGTTGGTACGCTTCAAGTTGTCCCAGAGGCTCCTTACGTTATCTTCACATTTTTTAATTCTTTTCCTTTTTTCTTTTCCAGTTGAGTGTTTTCTGCTTCTTTGAATCAAATCTTTGACTTGATTCTTGTGTTCCTCTAGTCTGCTGTTGGGTCTCTGTGTAATATTTTTTATTTCAGTCAGTGTATGTTTAATTTCTAGTTGGTCCTTTTTCATCTCCTCTTGGGTTTCACTGAATTTATCCCTTTTTTCTAGGAAATTTTTAAAAAATCTTATAACCATCGTTTTGGACTCTATATCCAGCCGTTTGTTTTCCTCCATTTCTTTGGTTTGTGCTCTGTTCTTTTGTCTCTGCATCTTTTGCTGCTTCCCTGAGTTGGTAGAGTGGCTTTGTGTGCTAGCTGTCCTATATGGTCCAGTAGTTCTGCCTCCCAGTTACCTGAGGTGGACCCTCTTGGTGCACCCCTTTGTGAACTGTGTGTACAGCCTTGTTGTAGTAAAGTCTTGATTGTTGTTGGTATCATTGGGGGGAATTGACCTCCAAGCCAATTGGTTGGGAGGATCAGCTATGTCAATGCCAGGAGAGCTTCTGTGCTGGACTCAGCCTTAAGACTTGCAAGATTGCAAAAGCCTCTGTGCTAGGCTTCGATGAGGACAGCCTTGGCTTTCCATCAGCCCCTGGATCTCAGTGTCCCTTGGTAATTGCTGCGGTCTTCTCTGCACAGGTGCGCGTGCCTCCAGATCTCTACCTTTCTGGTTCCTCTGAATTTCTGTGTCCTCCAGGGACCCGTATGAGTCTGTGTCCCCAGAGTCTCACCCGAAAATGGGGTTCAGTACAGTCTGACCTGGATTTCAGTGCAGTTGGGAGATTCTGTCTTCCTCCCGCTAGAGAAAGCCAGCGGCACAATCAACAGTCAACCCTCTGTGTGCGTACTTTCACGCGCATTTCCAGACCTCTGTCTTTCGCGGCTCCCTTAAGTTTCCCTGCACTCCTCCCTTTTCACAACAGTCCAGACTCCCCTGTATGTGTCTTGCCCAGAAGTGGGGTTCAGTGCGATTGGGAGTTTCCATCTCCCTCCCGCTAGAGGAAGCCAGCCAGGCCCTCCACTGCCCATCCTTTCCACGCTCACATCTCTGTACTTCAGCTTTTTGCAGCTCCTCTGAGTCTCTGTAAGCCCCTCTCTTTCCTTCTAGTTGTAGAATTTTCACTCAGCCAGCTTTTCTGTGGTTCCAGATAATGTTCGTACAGTCTTTTAGTTGTAGTTTTGAAATTGCTGTGCGAGGCAGCAGTTTAGGTATTCACCTATGCTGCCATCTTGGTTTCTATTTTTAAATAGGGGTTGACTATTTTTAAACAATGATAATTTAGGGTGTTGAAAAATAATAACAAAGGAAAGTTTGGTTTGGGTTAGGGCTCAGAGCATTGCAGGACTCTAAAGTACTGAGGAGTTTTCAGGAGTAGGAGGGATAGTCTCTGTGAATTTGCATGGAGAATTTACTTCATGGCTCTATTTTCTAGACCTTTAGACATTTTATTCATACTTAAAAGCCTCTTTCAGTCACCATTTCCTCCTGAAGCCTTCCCCAGTCTTTCTGCTAGCTTTTTAAAAAATGTGTTTTTAATTATTTCTGAGAGAAAGAGGGGAAGAGAGAGTAACATCAATCAGAGAGAAATAGCCTCCCACACACACCCTACTAAAGTTCCAGCCCACAACCTGGGCATTTGCCCTGACCTTCTGGTGCATGGAGTAATGCTCAATCAACTGAGCCACACCTGCTGGGCTCTACTAGCTATTAAAAATCCTTTCTCTTTTTTTAAATCCTCACTGAGATATTATTCCAATGATACTTAGAGAAAGGGAAAGATAGAAATATTATGTGAGAAAAACACATCGATTGGTTGCCTCCTACACGTGCCCCAACCAGGGCTGGAGCCAGGGAGGAGCCTGCAATTGAGAAACATATCCTTGACCCCAGGAACCTTCAATCTGCAGGCCAATGCTCTTTCCACTGAGCCAAACCAGCTAGAGTAAGAATCCTTTCTCCTTACACACTAGATAAAGGAAGCTGTGGCTTTGGGCAATATTTTATTTATACTTCTCTAATGAGAAGTTACATTACAGTTGTTTGTGTCATATTATTATATCAAAGTGTCTGATTCTTAAATCATGATAGAGAGGGAAGGCATGAGTTTTTAGATTGGACAAACCCGGGTTTGAACACTAGCTCTGATCTTTATTAGCAGTGTATCTTTTTTGTCATACAACATCTATTTCTATAGCGTTGTTGGGAGGATTAAATAGAGTATTACATCTACAGTACCTTTCATCATTTGCCCATCTGCAGGCTACAGTCTAATGACATAGAATTTCTGTTCTTTGCTGTCTGCTAAGACTTCTAAGGAGGTGGTTTGGGAAGGAAAAATTTACAGATCTGAAAACGCAGGTGTACAAGGAGTCTTATGTAAGATCTGTGTCTTTTAATGTGATTAAACTAATGAGCAAAAGAGAAACTATGTAATATTAGGAAAAGCTGTCAGTCACTCAGGTCATAAATACATTTATGATATACATTATACAGAGGTGGATAAGGTAGATTTACAGTTGTAAGTACTCAAAACAGTTTTTATTTTTAATTTAATTTTTTATTGGAAACACTTTACTCTTGTATTATTTTTTATTAATTAGTTTATTCTTGTATTTATTAATTACCATATTATTTATTTGTATAACAACTGTAAACTTACTTTTGTCCACTCACGTGTAATGGCAATGTTACCACCATTTGTACTAGAAACAGTTTCTACTTGGAAAATTCATTCTGATAACACAAAACTCTTGTTCAAAATTTGGGCAGATATGCTCGGCCAGAGTAGCTCAGTGGTTGAGCATCGACCTAGGAATCAGGAGGTCACGGTTCAATTCTAGGTCAGGGCACATGGAGGCAGCCTTCAATGATTCTCTCTCATCATTGATATTTCTATCTTTCTCTCCCTCTCCCTTCCTCTCTGAAATCAATAAAAATATATTAAAAAGGATCTATATATATAAAAACCTAAGTGACCAATTGACTGGTTGCTATGATGCACACTGACCACCAAGGGGCAGACACTTAACGCAGGAGCTGCCCCCTGGTGATCAGTGCGCTCCACAATGCGAGTGCCGCTCAGCTGACAGAACTGACCCAACCCAGTGGCCCACCAGTCTGGTGGCAGCCACTCACTCCCTCAGCAGCCCTGAAGGTCCAATATCCAGAGAATGGGCCAGGCACCAATGGACTGCCACCTCCAGCAAAATCCCGACAACGCTGCTGGCCTTCTGGAAGTCATCCCTGGGCACTGCGGCCACTTTCACTCCCTAGATCAGCGGTTCTCAACCTGTGGGTCACGACCCCTTTGGGAGTCGAACAACCCTTTCATAGGGGTCGCCTAAGACCATTGGAAAATGCAGATATTTACATCACGATGCATAAATGTAGCAAATTTTCATGGTTGGGGGTCATCAACACATGAGGAACTGTATGCAAGGGTCGCGGCCTTAGGAAGGTTGAGAACCACTGCCCTAGATGGTCTGCAAGGAAGTAATGATACAAAAGTGTCCGTCAGGTGGCTCCTGATAACTAGCGTGAACATCAGTGGGACAGATCTGGATCCCGAGCTGGCAAAGGCATCCCACCACCCACCTGGGGGGCCCATCATGTCCCAGTCCCACCCTCCGTCCCCCTGGGGACGGGCGCCAAATGCAGGGTTCATGGCTGGCAAGCTCCACTGTGGCTGTGGGGCTCTCCCCATCAGGACTGACTGGGCATGAGCCCATGCAAATGCAGTGAGGCTGGGCTCAGCAGGAGCAGCAGGTGGCATTGGACTGCAGGTTTCGGCACAATGCCCACAGGCCACACCAAGGAACCCCAATCCATGCACAAATTCTTGCATCAGGCCTCTAGTAATCTATAGTAATCTATAATAAAAGCATAATATGCTAATTAGACCTGATGACCTTCTGGAGGAAGCTGGGGCTGTGAGAGAAGTTTGGGTCCTGGGTGCCAGAGGGAAGCCAGTGCAGGCAGCCAGGGGAAGGAAGGCCTACTCTTGCAAGAATTCCGTGCATCGGATCTCTAGTAAAATAAATAAAAATGTAGCTTGTGGTTTATCTAACTTAATGAGAACTGCTTATTTGTCTTGTAACCGTGAAGCTCTATTAAGATTTTACACACAATATGTCACAATCATCTATATAAGATGTAGTGTGGCCCTGGCCAGTGTGGCTTAATTCGTTGACTGTCATCCCGGATACTGAGAGGTCACTGGTTTCCCAGCCAGGGCACATCCAGGTTTCAGCTTGATAACTGGTAGGGGGTGTGCAGGAGGCATATGATTGATGTTTCTCTCTCGCCCTCTCCCTTCTCTTCCTCTCAAATCAATAAAAACATTTTTTAAAAAGATGCAGTGTGGATTAATGCAAATTAAGGTTGGACTAGAAGTCAGAACTGGATTCAAGGTCTGATTTTATCTGGGGAGGGATCTATATTATATGTTTTGTTACTGTAGCAAAGATTGTGGTAAG
>PVJN01021858.1:0-34118 GCA_004026805.1 Lasiurus borealis
TTGTGAACAATCGCAATGTTTACTCCAGATATCAACCTCAAAATGGCTACTGGGTGATTGGGTTGCACCATAAACATGAATATAGAGCCTACGAGGACTCTTCCAGTTCCCTGCTCCTCTCCATGACCGTACCCCCTCGCCGGGTTGGGGTTTTCGTTGACTATGAGGCCGGCACTGTTTCCTTTTTTAATGTCACAAACCACGGCTTTCCCATCTACACCTTCACTAAATATTACTTTCCTACAACTCTTTGCCCATATTTTAATCCTTGCAACTGTGTAGTCCCAATCACCCTGCGTCGCCCAAGCTCTTGAACATTCTGCTGCCCACACCCACACCTGAGAAGGACCCTTTGAGGCTTTCTGACCTATTTTCTGCAGTCTCTCTCCTTTTTCTTTGAACATTTACTCAGGGCTATGATGCACTGGTGGTGACAATGAACATCCTTCATCAAATAATTGCAGCTCTAGATAGGTGAGGGGTAACTTTTCAGCCTTTTACTATTAATCATGGTATTTTTTTTGTCAATGCATAGGATCAAATTTGGAGAGTCCTTAATTTACTATAAGTTTTTATTCTGAATGGAAAATTGAGTTTCAACAGATATTGTCACTAGTGATTGAGATAATTGTGTCATTTTTATTCTGTTATTGGAGTACATTGATTTGTTTCAATGTTTAAGCCTAATACTAATTCCTGAAATAAGACACTATTCATTTTTCATGTGCAATACTGAATTTGTTTACCTGATACATGTCTTAGATTTTATTTTCATCTCTTATTTATAAAAGAAATTGATTGTAACTTTACATTCTTATAATACCACCAGTTTTATAAAATGCAATAAATGAGCAAAGAAATTGATGTATGTTTGTGTAAGTACATATAAGAGTGTTAAAGCCTATTATGTTTATTTTGGTGGCTTTAAATTTAAAGAAAGAAATTCTGACCAGTTTTGTGTTTTTTCTTTAATATATTTTATTGATTTTTTTTACAGACTGGAAGGGAGAGGGATGGAGAGTTAGAAACGTTGATCAGCTGCTTCCTGCACACCCCCTACTGAGAATGTGCCCGCAACCAAGGTACATGCCCTTGACCGGAATCGAACCTGAGACCTTTCAGTCTGCAGGCTGACGCTCTGTCCACTGAGCCAAACCGGTCTCAGCTGACTAGTTTTTACTACAACCTTCATGGATTTTTAAATATTAAGAGTAGTAATTGAAAAATTAAAATCTGTCAAGTGCATTGAAGTACTAAAAGGAAAGAGGAAAATGATCCATCCAATATAGATTATTTTAGGAAGAGAATTATTTCTTTCCATTTCTCCACATCCCCTTTCCTTTATGCTCAATATGAACAGTCAGTGAGTGAGCAGCCATGACTCTGGTAGAGAGGTGCTATATGCTTTTGGAGCCAACTGTAAAAGCATTTATGAGGTGGAATGACGGTGGGAACAAATTTCAAGGAGTTGACTAGAGCTAATGTCCATTATTATTGCCATGTAGTTAGTATTCTATTGTAAAATGTGACTGGCAATTCAAATGTGACTAGTCTGAATTGAGACATGCTATAATGTGTAAAATGTACACCACTGATTAAAAAAATAATATAAAAGATTGTATTAATTATTTGTATATTATAGAGTATGATCATAATATTTTGGGTATATTGTATTAAATAAAATCTATGTTAACTTCATTTGTTTTACTTTACTTGTTTGATGTAGATACTAAAAAATTTTAAACTATATATGTGGCTCATATTACATGTAGATTGGGCAGCTTATTTTGTAATGCAATTTCTCCCCCTCAGGGATCTCTAATATAAGGAAGATGTTATACCTCTCTAAGGTATTTGTGTAGAAGGTACTGGCAGAGAGAAGAGGATCTGAACATATCTAGAAATTTATAATTTGGAAGATCATAGAAAGGGGTCATGGCTAGAGAATAGATTGTGCATAGTCTGGTCCCTTCTTTAGCCCTCAGGGTGTTGGACATTTGAAGTTCCATCGTGGTTTGAGTCATTATTAGTTTATCCTCCTGGCTCAGCTCAAGTTAGTGTCTGTATGAGATAAAGCATAGGTCACAGTAAAAGCCCAGTACTGGGTTACTCTAGGGCAGTGAGTTGGCAAACTGCAGCTCTGTTGACTAATGAGTTTGCCACTGACCTAGACTCTGGATTCCAATAATTACAGGTTGTTGTTCCTTGTGATTAAGCCCTTAGGGGGACAACAACAGCCTGTAATTTTTGGAATCCAGAGCCTTGGTCAGTGGTCGGCAAACTCCTTAGTCAACAGTGGCGAGCCGCATGTAGCTCGTGAGCCGCAGTTTGCCGATCACTGCTCTAGAGTAAGGTTTCATCTGGGAGATTAAATTTGTAGGAGATCTGAGGCCAAATGCACACTCATTATCTGGATTTTATTCAGAAGAAATATGAAAGGAGACAGGAGGCAAACTAGTACCCATGTGGCTGATAGAAGTTGGGGGATAAGAGATTATGGTAAAAAAAAATCTGTAATTGTGCCCTTTTCATTTATTTGTCCATATAGTAAGTTCCAGGTGAAAGGAGTTAGCCCAGCTGTCCTCTCCCTATGGAGGTACCTAGTGAATGACCTTAGTTAATGGGAAAATCAAGTGTTTGCTGGATGCTGTATGTGAGATGTGGGGAGAAATTAGAATGAGTTTGCAGCCCTGGCTTTCTCTAGGGGGTGGCAGGAGGGTGTCTGGGCAGGGGCCTCCTTGGCCTTGACATTTTTAGTGTGATGCAGTAGGCTAAGCTGCTATGAAAACTAAACTCAAAAACAAAATGGATCAAATAAATGTATTTATTGCTAATGTAAAAAGCATGAATATAACTAAGGGGTGAGTGGCACTAGTCCACATGGGATGCATAGGGCAAGCTCCATTTGTGGCTCTGTCATCCCCGAAGACAGTATTGGCATCAACATCAAGACAGCAGGAAGTCAAGGAAAACTGGGGAGGCAGTTTGCTACTTAAGTCCTTAGTTCTTAGGTGGAATTCATAATTTCTGCTCACAACTTTCTCTTACTGAGAATAGCCATGTGGCACCACCAAACTACAAAAAGACTGTAAGATGTCTAGCCACATGCAAGCAAATTTCCAGGAAAGGAAAAATGCAGATTTTGGTGGATGCCAAGGAACCTTAAGCAACTCCTCCTCTCCGGAAGATCCAGGATCTCAGATTTTTTTCTGGGCTGTTTATTCCATCCTATAGCCTACAGTTCATAAGGGAAAGACTAGTGAGGGCAATGCTGTTGCAGGAGTCTTAGGCAAGTGATATACTTAACCCTAACATTTTTCAACAAGCCTGTTCTTGCTAGAGCTGGCATTTACATTTTATTCTACTTTAAAGAAGATAAATTGGAGTGAAGGACTTTTTAAACACTTTTATTGTGATATAATTGACATGTAAATTGCACATATTTAAAATCTACAATTTGATAAGTTTTCACTTGTGAAACATCACCATCAAGATAATTATCCTCTTCAAATGCTTCCTCCTGCCCCTTTGTAATCTCTTCCATCTCTGCCCACGTCACCCCCATCCCCTAGCAACCACTGTCTGCTTTGTCTCAGTGTGCATTCTCTAAAGGTGTATATATATATATAGAATCCTTCAGTTTTATTGGCTGGTTTCTGTCATGCTCCAGATTGTTGCATATATTTACAAGAGTCTATTCCATTATTATTGCTGTGTAGTATTCTATTGTAGCAATACAATTATATTGTATGTAAAAACTTACCCGTTTGCCTGTTGATGCAAATGTAGGTGGTTTCCTGCTTTTGGCTACTACAAATATAGCTTTTGTGAACATTTCATGTAAAACTCAAACAGTAAACACATGTTTTCATTTCTTGTCTATATGCCTACCTGCAAATTAACTGGGCTATATGGTAGGTATATGGGTAAGGTTTTTGAAGATGCCAAACTATTTTCTAAAATGATAGTACCATTTTACATCTGATATCAGTTGCTCTACATCTTTGCCATGGTTTGGTTCAGCTTTGGGAAAGTGTGGGGCTATGTGGAATAATGGGAATAAACCAGAGGGATCTAGGAAAGTAAGACAAATTTTATTTCTTTTTTTAAATATATTTTGTTGATTTTTTTATAGAGAGGAAGGGAAAGGGACAGAGAGCTAGAAACATCGATGAGGGAGAGACATCGATCAGCTGCCTTTTGCACGCCCCACATTGGAGATGTGCCCGCAACTAAGGTACATGCCCTTGATCAGAACTGAACATGGACCTTTCAGTCCGCAGGCCGATACTCTATCCACTGAGCCAAACCTGTTTCGGCAGAAATTTTATTTCTTTAATGTGACCTTTTCTTCTTTCTTTCCTTTTGGTTTAAACTGGCTCCATCTAGCACCCTGACTTACCATCTCCCTCTCCCTTGCATGTTCATACCCTTAATTATTAAGCCATCAGGACAATAAGGTTCTAGTCAGCATCAAAAAAATCTTTGGAACAAAGCCTCAAATCTATGGATCACAGAGTTTTGGTCAAACTAGATTTTAGTTGTGTTTCAGTTCCAGACCCAGCAAAGAGGAACCACCCCACCGACCACAGTCTCATTACACCAGACAGGATGATGCTATGGTTGACATTAAGACTTGGTACAATGCTCAACTTCTCCCCACCTTGATCCTGACGAGCCAACAGAACCCACAACCCCAATTCCTTCCTTTGCCATAATTAAAGATTTTCGACCTATGTGACCCATCACCCGGAAGCCATCAGGGAGCCAAGTCTCAGAGCAATAGCTCATCTGGGACTCTGGGTTAAGTGTCATTTCTTTCAAAATAAGCCTTTACTTTCTGCTGCTAATTCCTGTTTGCAATTGATTGGGCTTTCGTGTCTACAGGGGGACAAACCCCGTTACTTGGTAACAAAAGCTGCTACTTTACTCCTGTAATGGTTGCTATCATCCTCCGAATAATTTCAGTTCTCCCTCTGCCCGTATAAAAGAATCTACACGGTGTGACCCTTGCCCACTTCTTGTGGTATCTCTTGTTTACCTGTAGCTCCAAGTGCAATCTCATGGAACCAGTTGCAGATTACAACAAATTGCTTATCCTTCATTCTAGCCATTTCTGCCTCCCAGAGGTATAACTCAACTACAAGTAATGCACCAGAGGAACTCTTGATGCTCTTAGGTGAGTATCCAAAAGTGACCATTATTTTCTATTTTGAACACACAGTACATTTGGTAGGAGGTTGGCCTGGGTAAGTCTTGGGGAGTTCTGTGCATTGTAGAATGGTTAGCTGTATCCCTGACCTCTAACCACTAGATGGCAACAGCCTTCCCCGTAGTCATGACAACCAAAATTTTGAGACTTTGGTAAATGTCCCCTAGGGCAAATCTTCCCTCCCCACCCCACCCTTATACAAACACTGGGTTAATTACACCAGAAGCTCCGTCCCCTTTCCTTTTTCTGCTGCCCCAAGAATTTCACTTTCACTTCTCAGCCAGTTCCTCAGGAGGAACTACTTCAAGCAGACTGAGCCCCGGGATGCAGAATGAACCCTGACCAGGACAGCCCTGTCTTTTCCTTACCACTTAAACCAGAAGTCAAGACATCTCCGCTGGGACCTGAAGGTGTGTGGGGAGGCGTGGGAGACTCGCGGAGAGAGGGACTCTGTAAAGTTAGGTGAGGTATTTTGTGGCGCAAATGTGCTCTGAAGGGATGAAAAGCCAGCTGCAGGCTTCCTACTCTGAGTGCCGACACAGGGTAGCGTCTGGAGAGGGACAGCTTGAAAGGAGTGTTGAAGAGGCAGAGGGCCTTGTTTGCTTCCTGGAGGGGCCTTTATTTTTCCAGGCTGAGTTTATCCCCATCCTCTTCCTATTCTATAGTTTTGATTACCTATCTTGCTGAAGTGTCCTGTAATATCTCCCCTCGCCCTCTGTTAAAGAGATAAACAGAAAGTCTCTTTTCACGCCACTCCGTTTGTAAAAGATGTCCCTGTTTTACAAATGTGTGAAAGCCCAAGCTCCTAGTATGGGACATCAGATAGAATGGAGTCTTGGGGACATGGCCAGGAATAATATTGAACCTGATTCTTTCAGGCCCCTCCTGTAACCACCACATTCACACAGGCAAACATATTTGTGTGAGGGACACAATTTCGGTCCATTAGAAGACATATCAAGACATTCCTAGCCACTGAGGTCTTCTCCCCTCACCTTATAGCTCTTATCCATATTTAGCCCAGGCTGTAAGAGTCAGTGTCACCATGCTACTGCTGATGGGCCACCGCTATACTTCCAGGCTTGGTTTGCCATTCCTACTCATGTGACAACAGGACATAAACCAGCCAGGCATATAAGATAGACATAGCACATTGGCATGACTTAGCAAAGGCATATAAGATAGACATAGCACATTGGCATAACTGCCCCAGGTGAGCTCTAATGAGATCTAGAAAGTACTTTATACCCCCATGACAGGGCTTTTGTAAACAAGAGACTGTCACTTTTATATCATTGAGGAAGTGTCACATTTCTAGACCCTTTAGACTCCTACATTGCAAAAGGCCTAGCAGCTCTCTGCACACCAGCCATAGTGTTGTTCTAAAATTAGTAGAAAATGCTGTGTCTTCCATTAACAGGGCATTCTTCTCCCTAAAATATTTTTCCTCTTTACCATTCCATATTCCCTTCTCATTTTTTATCTTTCAGCCTAATCCTTACTTATTCAAAGGGGATTTTTTGATAACCTCCTATTTAATTTCCCCAAAATGTGTAATTCTGTGGGGTGGTTTTTATCATATCTACCAGACCTCTGAAAGAGGACCCTGAGGACATTCTATTCACTCCAATTCACTTACTAAATTGAATATTTGTAAGTCACTTGATTCCATGCACAGATCAGAAAAAAAAAGGGAGTATTCCTATTTTTTAAGGATTTTTACATGAGGAATAAATAGGTCATAGTGATGTGTAATTGTAACTAGTTAATAATTGTTAGTAATAAGATTACTTCCCTATAGTGGTCCTTGCTGTTTCTGTCAGTGTTGCTGGGGAGTAAATATGAGTATGCTTTATGTGGGACAAACTGGAAACCATTTCTGTGGTCCCAGAGCTCACCTATCAGTGAACTGCTAATTAAAGGAAAGATGAAACAATGATTAAAAAAAAAAAAAGTCAAATCCCCTATGGAGAAATGACGTTCTTTATATATTTATCTCTTATTGTGTTCCCAGTCAATGAGTAGGAGTAGGATATTTAAGGCAAGATATCATATATTATATGGTGGTAATAAGAAAAAGATGTCAAATAATATACCAAACGATGCTTTGGTGGTTGTGTTGTAAGAAAGTTAGTCAGATTAGACATGCAAGAAGGAGTTCAGTGAAATATAAGAGGAAGTCATGCTCATGTCCAGGGAGGATCATTCCAGGCTGAAAGAAAAGCAAAAGCTCTGAGGCCTTGGTGGCTTATCCAAGTCCCTGAATTCATTTTTCCTCTCCCTTTTTTAATGTCTTTCCGTTTTTCAGCCTTGGCCAATCTGTAAAGGGTGCACAGTAGCAGAAACCGGTTTGGCTCAGTGGATAGAGCGTCAACCTGCAGACTCAAAGGGTGCACAGTTAGCATCCCTTTTATTTGTGCCATTCTTATATCACATCCTTTCAATCTTCCCATCCTTCTAGGAATCGTTAAGCAAGAAGAGCTTCAGGAAGAAACCAGGGGAGTAGCTGCCATGGCTTTTAAATTCCTGGTGAATATGAAGGAGAAGTTGACTTGTGCCATCTGCCTGGAACTTTTGACAGATCCTTTGAGTCTAAACTGTGGCCACAGCTTCTGCCAAGCCTGCATCACTGGCAACAAGGAATCAGAGATCGGCCCAGGAGGGGAAAGCAGCTGTCCTGTGTGTGGTGTCAGATACTCATTTGGAAACCTATGGCTTAATCAGCAGCTAGCCAACATAGTAGAGAAGGTCAAAGAGGTCAAGTTAAACCCAGAAGAAGGGCAGACGAAAGATTTCTGTTTGAGCCATGGAGAGAGACTCCGACTCTTTTGTAAAGAGGATAGGAAGGCTATTTGTCAGCTTTGTGAATGGTCCCAGGAGCACCGTGGTCATCAGATATTCCTCATGGAGGAGGTAGTCAAAGGATGCCAGGTAAGGCCCAGGATGGAGGGAGATGAGGTGAAAGATAGTACTCGGCAGGAAATCCCATCTCTCCCTCCTGCTTTACTCACCACAGCTTTACTCACCACAGTACTGATTCCTGTAATTTCCTTCCATGTGTCACTTACCCTATGCTTGGCTTCCCAAGCCGGAGGGACATCACTGTGTATTCCTTCCATTTACATAAAATACGAATTTCGGTACAGACTTTGGCCAAGAGTGAAAGGTTTTCCTCTTTTCTCCTTCATCATGTGGATGGAGAATTTCTTTCACAAGTTTAGTTCTCATTGTTCCTCCTAGCAGGATGGTTGCTGTTAACATTGGGGATGGGATGTGGAAAACGTTTTAATAAGAGGATAGGACTTTCCTTGGCCATAACAGAATCAGTATTTACTCTAAAAAGAAGAGAAAAAAAATTGGGCTTCTCTTGGTGAGGAGATAGTGACTTATATCACCCAGGAATAAAGAAAACATTCACCTCCTCAAATTTTCTCCCAGGTCATAGATTATAATCACCAGATTATAATCAATAAACCAGTTTCTTCTGAAATCAGCCTCATTTATTCCTCATTTATTCTCTTTCCAGGTGCTAAGAAGGACCATGGCTTGACTCTGATATAATTCCTCTTTTTCACAGGAAAAGCTCCAGACTGCTCTGGACAGGCTGAGGAAGGAGCATGAGAAAGCTGAGAAGTTGAGTATTGACATTAGAGAAGAGAGAACTTCCTGGAAGGTAGGAGGAGACTCTTCCTGGGTAATTTCTGACACAGGAATCTTGGCAGAAACTTCCATGCCAATCATAAGGAAGCCCTTTTCTCTTCATTCCCTGAAATTGAATGAGTCCAGAAGCCATATGATTAGTTCTCTTTCTTGTCCTGTCTCTGTTGGGGGTGAGGGCAGAGAATAGATGTTACAAATAAATACACTGAGTGGCCATATTATTATGATCTTTGAAAGTATAATAATCTGGCCACTCAGTGTATATCCTATATAACAAAAGGCTAATATGCAAATTGTCCCTCAACCAGGAGTATGAACAGCAGGCAGACCAGCCACCCATCCATATCCCCTCCCCCTGGCCAGGCTGGCTGGACCCGAGCCATGCACCACAAATTCATATCTTATCTAATAAATGAGTAATATGCAAAGTAACCATCACTCTGCTACACCCACAAACCATACCCATCAGCCAATTAGGAGTAAGTATGCAAATTAACCCAACCAAGATGGCTGCAGCCAGCACGCACACTTAAGGCTATAATATTTCAATTATAGAAGATAAATAAATCTCAACAAAAATAGTGACAGCCACAGAACTGGAGAGAGCAGGAGGCTTGAGTTGCCCCTGGCAACGAAGGAAGCCAGGCTTTTCACACTCCCTGGCAGGCCCAGGCTTCCACTCAAGGCTACAAAGTTTCAATTATAGAAGATAAATAAATTCTAGATATCAGGGCCTCCGCTTAGGTCACTAGGGGGCATGGCTGGCTTGAAAATCACCACAGACCCCTCGCCCAGGTCACCTCATGCCCCAAGGGAACCCCCATCCTGATCCAGGACACCTTTCAGGGAAAACCAGCTGGCCCCACCCATTCACCAGGCCTCTATTCTACCTAATAAAAGAGCAATGTGCAAATTGACCATTAATTCAATAAACAAGAGGGATGTGGTCAAAGATAGTTGCCCCCATATGAACACAAGATGGCCACCATAAGATAGCCAGTAGGAGAGGGGAGTGGGAGGGAATAGGCCTGCAAGGAAGGGCAGTTGGGGGTGATTAAGCCTGCAGGAAAGGGCAGTTGAGAGGAAACTAGGCCTGCAGGAGAGGGCAGTTAGGGGTGACCAGGACTGCAGGGGAGGGTAGTTAGGGGCAAACAGGCTGTCAGGGGAGTGACTAGGGGGTGATCAGGCTGGCAGGCAGAAGCAGTTAGGGGCAATCAGGAAGGCAGACAGATGAGCAGTTGGGAGCCAGCAGTCCAGGATTGTGAGAGGGATGTCCGACTGCCTGTTTAGACCTGATCCCGGTAGGATCGTGCTAAACGGTCAGTTGGACATCCCTTGAGAGGTCCCAGATTGGAGAGGGTGCAGGTTGGCTGAAGGACATACACCCTCATGCACGAATTTTGGCCACTGGGCCTCTAGTTTGTGTGTGTGTACACACACACACACACATATCCTACCTAATAAAGGAGTAATATACAAATTGGAAATACTTCTGCTACAACCCCAAGCCACACCCACCAGCCACACCTACCAGCCAATCAGATCAAGTATGCAAATTAACCCAACCAAGATGGCTATGGCTACAGAGAGAGCAGGAGGAAGACTTGGGTTGCCCCTGGTGATGGAGGAAGCCAAGCTTTCTGTAAACCTGGCTGGGAGGCCTACACTTAAGGCAACAAAGTTTCAATGGCTGCCTCCACGAAGGGAGCAAAAGTTTGGCTTCGCTCCAGGCTACAAAGTTTCAATTGTAGAAGATAAATAAATCCCAGATACCAGGGCCTTTGCTTGGGTCCCTGTGGGGCATGGCTGGCCTGCAAACCACCACAAGCCCCTCACCCAGGCCCCCAGGCCCCAAGGGAACACCCACCCTGATCCAGGACACCCTTCAGGGCAAACCAGCTGGCCCTCACCCATGCATCAGGCCTCTATCCTATCTAATAAAAGAGTAATATGCAGATTGACCATAACTCCAACACACAAGATGACTGCCCCTATGTGGTCAAAAGATCCTGCCCCCATGTGGAAACAAGATGGCCACCACAAGATGACCAGCAGGGAAGAGCAGTTGGCAGGGACCAGGCCTGCAAGGGAGGGCAGTTGTCAGTGATCAAGCCAGCAGGGAGGGAAGTTGGGAAGGACCAGGCCTCAAGGGAGGGCAGTTGGGGGTGATTAAACTGGCAGAGGAGAACAGTTAGGGGTTATCAGTTTGGCAGAGGGGGGAAGTTAGAGTTGACCAGGCCTGCAGAGAAGAACAGTTTGGGGGACCCAGGCCTGCAGGGGAGGGCAGTTAGGGGCAAACAGGTTGGCAGGGGAGCAGTTGGGCATCAATCAGACTGGCAGGGGAGTGGTTAGAGGGTGATCAGGCTGCCATGCAGAAGTGGTTAGGGGCAATCAGGAAGGCAGGCAGGTGAGCAGTTGGGAACCAGCATTTCTGGACTGTGAGAGGGATGTCTTACTGCCCTTTTAGGCCTGATCCCTTGAGGGGTCCCAGATTGGAGAGGGAGCAGGCTGGGCTGAAGGCTCCCCCTACCACACCCCATGAACGAATTTTGTGCACCAGGCCTCTAGTTCTCTAGTGTGTGTGTGTGTGTGTGTGTGTGTGTGTGTGTGTACACTCACACTGAATGGCCAGATTATTATGTGTTCAGAGATCATAATAATTGGCCATTCAGTGTATATTACAATTACAAATTGTACACACAGATATTTGGAATTGAGAGCAAAGACAGTCTTAATGGTGAGGAAGGCTGAAGAATTCTGTCTTCTATTTCTGTTTTCCAGTGAGGTTCTGACACCTCCAGTGGAAGGAAGATAATATTCAAGGTTCAAATATGAGAGTGTGGGAAGGCATGAATGTCCACGATAGCTGTCTACAACCTAAACCTTACTCCAGTTTCACATTTGTTCCAGGGCTAGACTAAGTAAGAGTGTCTGAGGCCTTTTTGGGTTATACTGCAAAGGAAAAACAACTTTTCCCAAAATTGCTCTCCTGTTTTTACTCCTTTTCTGGTTAGAACTCCCTTTTACAGTAGGCTCTCAGGTTGGGAGACTCATTACTTCTCTCTCTTGTTTCACCTTGCAGAATCAGATACAGACTGAGAAACAAAGGATACAAGCAGAATTTAATCAGCTTAGACACATCCTGGACAGTGAAGAGCAAAGAGAACTGCAGACATTGGAGGAAGAGGAGACGACGACCCTGCATGACTTAGCTGAAGCTGAGAAAGAACTGGTTCATCAGAGCCTGTTGCTGAAAGTGCTCATCTCAGATCTGGAGCGTCGTAATGAATGGCCAGCCATGGAGCTGCTGCAGGTAAAAAGGGTAACCCAATCTGAGATTCTTAAAACACAGTCTAAATTGTCTTCTCTTCTGTGCCCTTGGGTTCTAATCCTGGTATTGACACTAAAAGATTCCTTTGACCTTATAGAACGCCTGAAAATAAAGTCAACAGAGAGGGAAGAAAGGAGAATCACGAAATACAAAAAGGCCAGGATTCACCCTGTCAGATCTATCTGTGACTAAAGTAATCTCTCTGGACACACTTTTTTTTAACTCTCTGTAAATACAGAGAACAAAACATTCCTTTGGTTGTAAACCTGGCCAGTGGCATTAAGAGTAAGGCCAAAAACAAGGAGTCCACAAAAAATGTATACACACTTTTTTTCTGATAGCTCAATTGATGTTTCTTTCTTTTCAGATTTAACCCATTGAATAATTAATAATTATTCAAAGTATGTATACATTTTGGGGACACCCTATATATTGATACATATTGCTCAAAAATAAATCAATCCATAGTGGTAATAAGGCGGAAATGCAGACAACCAAAGTAAGTTAAAGGATATGGAAATGATGAATTGGTAAGATGTTTTAGTGTTTGGAAAAGGGATTGAATGTGTATTTTAACCATTTTGATAAGAGGGCATAAAAAAGAAAACAATATGGTTTGGTGAATAGAGATTCTGTTTTATATATTCTGAGTTGCTGCTATGTTTCTTCTTTCTGTGGAATGTATTATTCTGGATACATGATGAGACAAAATAGACAATGATTAGATATGTGAAGTTTGGAGTCAACAACACCTGTGTGCAAGTTAAAATTAAACTGGAAGAGGTTTTCTGTACATAACATGCATTTTGCTACTAAAGAAGAATTTTACTTCCTTTCCAATATAGATGCTTTTTACTTATTTTCCTTGTCTAATAGTTTCTATTTGGAACCTTTAATACCATGTTAACACAAGTAGTGACAGCACACCTCCCATCTTGTTCCTGATCTCAGGTGGGAAATTACTCAGTTTTTCATTTTCATCATTCAGTATGTTTGCTCGCTGTGGGTTTTTCGTAGGTGCCTTTTATCAGGCTGAGGAAGTCCCCTTCTACTCCTAGTTTATTATTACTGTTCTGTTTTTATCATGAAAAGCATTGGATTTTGTCAAATGATTTTTTTTCTGTCTTTTGAAATAGCTATGTGTTTTTTATTTTTTGTTCTATTAATATGATGCTTTATATTGATTGCTTTTATGTTCAACCAATTTTGCATCTCTGGAATAAAAAAAAATCTTGACCATGATATATAATCTTTTCTATTTTTCTGGATTCAATCTTCTACAGATAGTTTAATAATTTGTTTCTATAGTCATAAAGGATATTGGCCTATAGTTTACCTTTCATTTGATGTCTTTGTCTGGTTTTAGCATCAGAATAATATTGGCCTCATAGAGTGAGTTGGGAACTATTCCCTCCTCTTCTATTTTTTTAGAACAATTTATGAATTGTTTGTAATACTTCTTCTTTAAACTTTTAGTAGAATTCCCCAGTAAGGCCATCTGGGATTGGATTTTTCTTTGCTAGAAATCCAGTCCAATTTCTAGGTCTATTCATATTTTCTATTTCTCCCTGAATCAGTATTGGTAGCTTCTGTGTTTCTAAGAACTTGTCCATTTAATCTAGGTTATCTAATTTATTGGCATACGGTAGTCTCTAACCTTTATAATATTTAATTTCTATTAAGTCAATAGTATTGTCTCCTTTTTAATTCCTTACTTTAGTAATTTTCCTCCTCTGTCTTTTTATTCTCAGAATGTCTAGCTAAAGGTTTGTCAATTTGTTGATATTTTTTATTTTTTCTATCATTTCTTTCATTAATCTTGCTTTAATATTTACACTCCTTGGTTCATGTTTTCTTTCTTCTCCATAGGACAGGAGTGGAATCATGAAATGGTGCGTATGGGTGACCAGAAGTGGTGCATTTATGAAGAAAGGTTTGTAGCCATGAGAGTTATTTGGTCATCAATCAGAATGAAAACTCTTCCAAAGCAAAAAAAGTTAGATGTAGTATTACTTTAAATTGCTGAGAATTTAGGTGTCCCATATTTATTGAGAATGAACCAGATTCTATGATAGTGAAGTCAATGGTTGAAATTCACAATTAGAGTCAGTAAGAATAATAGGGATAAGGGACTTCACTATTAGACTCTTATTGCTACATTCAATTCACTCTCTGTTCTTGCTCTGGTTCCTGTATTTCATAGATGCTTGTCTTTAATCACATGCAGGGCCTCATCGAGCTCTAAAATAGGTTATGGGGCAGCACTTTTATATTTACTTTGCTTAACAGGGATAAAGGAGATCAGGCCATTCTTTAAGGTTCTCTTTCGAATTCCAAAAAACAGACCCTGGCCTTATGGTTTGTGGCTTTGACCCCTGTGCCAATAATTAACATCTCTTATTCACACACTTTAAAAGCTTAAATAGAAAAGTGTAGCCTTTGTGACTGAAGTCGCCAATTCATCTGGAAGCTTCAAGTTCTTTACAAACACATGAGAGTCTAACCATTTTAGTTCAGTAGACAACTTTTCCTTTGCCAAGTGTTTTTAACTTTTCCCAGAATACCTGACATCTCAAATGTTATTTGTGGGCCACACCACTGGAGTTCAGGCTTTGGACTGGGGTGCAGGCTAAAAGGCCCTCTAAAAGGAGACCTGTATCCCAGTCAGGATCTGCAGCCTCACCACTGATCTACCTGGAAAGCACATCTGGGGCCCCTTTATGGGAGATTCATTGTGATGTGGAAAATGACAAATATTACATACCATTTTAGAGGTAGCAAAGGCTTTTCTTATACATTATTTCATCTAATTCCTATTCTTTCTATGAGGTATCAAGGGAAAGGCTAATTGTTATTTATTAGAAGAAGAAACTCTTACTTTGAGGTGAAGACTTTCCCAAGGTCACACAGAGAGTAACTGGGAAAGTAGACATGAGCACATTTTTTTCTGGCTCCAGTAGCAGGGGACTCCCTTCTCCCTCCTCAGGTTCTCAGAGAAACAGGTTCAAGCTCATTAATGGCATGAAAGGGAAGGAATAAAGTGGTATTATAAGGACAAAAAGGTATGAGATGTAGGATCAACATTTATTTATTTATTTATTTATTTTTGTCATGCCTAGGAGTGAGGTATGGACATTGAAGAAGCCAAAAACTATTTCCAAAAAACTGAAGCATGGATTCCGTGCTCCAGATCTGAGTGGAATGTTGCACATATTTAAAGGTGAGGAGAGCCAGGTCAGGAGTATGGATCTAGGATATTTATGGTGTCAGAGACTAAACTGGGGTGTGGGTCAGGTGCTAACATAGTCCCACATGAGGATAGAAAGGAGGGTGTTCAGAGAAGAAGGGATGTTGCTGATGGAGATGTGGTTAAGGGAGAATGGCTAGATTCTGGTTCATTCTCTTAGCCTCACAGTCTTCTACCCTTCTCCTACTCTAGAGACAAGCTATCAGTTTTAATCTTTGCTTCTAATCAATATTATTAAATCTTTTATCATTTCAGAGCTAACACGTGTCCAGTGCTATTGGGGTAAGAAGTTACTGGGTCTTCAAATTATTGTGTTCTGATCTCTATCAGAAGTTTGTGGTTTCAGTGAGATATGATGATCTTAGCCCTAGGTGTTTCCCTCACTTCCCAATATGTATATATAATACTCTAGTGGCCTTGTGTATGAAATTCATACATGGAGAGGAGGTTCCCTCAGCCCAGCCTGTACCCTCTCCAATTTGAGACCCCTTTAGGGATGTCTGACTGCTGGTTTAGGCCCAATTCCTCTTGCAACCTGGGTCCGCTAGCTCCAAACTGCTCACCTGTCTGCCTGCTTGACCACCCCAACTGCCTCTGCCTGCCTGCCTGTCTGCCTGATCACCCCAACTGCCCTCTCCTGCATGCCTGGTTGTCCCCAACTGCCCTCCCCTGCTGGCCTGATTTCACCCCCAGCTGCCCTCCTCTGCCAGCCAATTTGGTTCTTATTGGTTGGTCTCTATGCCAATCAGTGTCAAAACCTCTGCTTCCTAAGCAGCCATTGGCTTCTTACAGTTGACCCAGATTTGGTTCTGATTGGTCAGTTTCTATACCAATCAGCATCAGAAGCTCTGCCTCCTAGGCAGCCATTGGTTCCTCATACTTCTTCCAGATTTGGTTCTAATTGGTCAGTTTCTATGCTAGTCAGCATCTCTGGGTCTATCAATGGGGCCTGATCAGAAAGGCAGGGCTGATCAGCAGGTGGAAGCCTGGAGAGAAATGGAGGTATAGCTGCTAGCCAGATTGGGAGAGAAAGAGAGAGGCAAGTGCTGATAAAAAGCTGTCACAGAGGCGATGGATCAGTCCCTGCTTATCTCTTCAGGTCTCTTGCTGGCTATGATTCACAGTCCCCTCAGCAGTCAGTGCTGGGGCACCATGCCTGCAGTAGAAGCAGACAGTGCTGACTTCCAGTTTTTATACATTAGGATTACTCCAGAGCTTTACGCCACTTTCTAGTCATCGATACAAGTCCTTCCTACTCATCTTCCAAGTTCCCACTCCAAGTCCCCAGATAAACCAACCCCTGTATCTGTAACTAATCTTATCTTTTTCTTTTTCTCTGTAGTGGACATGACATTTAATCCATTCAACTTAAATTTGAATCTCACCCTTTCAGAGGATCACAGACAGTTGACATCTGTGCCAATTTGGCCTATAAAGTATTATAATTATGGTGTCTTGGGCTCCCAATATTTCTCATCAGGAAAACACTATTGGGAAGTAGATGTATTCAAGAAGACTGCCTGGATCCTGGGGATATACTATAGAAAACGTTCCTGTAATAAAAAGTTTTGTGTTAGACAAGGCACAAATTATCAAAAGACTTACTCCAGATTTAGACCTGAAAATGGCTACTGCGTTGTAGGGTTACAGAATGAATCTGAGTACAATGCCTTTGAAGACTCTTCCACCTCTGATCCCAAGATCTTGACTCTTTCCATGGCTGTTGCTCCCCACCGAGTTGGGGTTTTCCTAGACTATGAAGCAAGCACTGTCTCATTTTTTAATGTCACAAATCATGGGTCACTCATCTACAGGTTCTCTAAATGCCACTTTTCTCAGACTGTTTATCCCTATTTCAATCCTTGGAACTGCCCAGCTCCCATGACTTTGTGCCCACCAAGCTCCTGAATGTTCTCCTTCCCTCACCCACTTCTGTTAAGCGACCTTGTCCTGGGACTCATCTCCTGCACCAGAACTGATATGTACATTCAAACCTTCTCTTCCTTGTTGTCTCTCTTCTTTAGAACTTTTATTAGTTCTTGGGATTTTCAACTCTTTCTGGATTAAGTTAGAAGAGAATCTTATTTACCCAGTTACCCTTTTTCTGTATTCTCAGTGACAGATATCTTATACCTCTTAAAGACAGAGCAATATTGGTGTAACATCTCTACCCTGATATTTCTCCATGTTTTCCTTTATCACTGATTTTGAGAGGTATGGAAAAACTTGTCTGGAACTACACATAACCTTAGGATAATCTATAATTACCCCACCCACCAACAACAACAATTAAGGACTATTTGAGTGCATGTCTGTTTGTTTCCTAGCATACAGTAGTGTCATCATACTGTTGAGGGGAAAAACAAATGTCATAATGTACCCAGAGTAAAAAATTTATATGCAGAGTGTTTTATTTTAAATCTCTTCTCTAACACGGTATGTAACAATAAATACTTTTTTTATAAAACATAAATTGTGATTTTTAAACTATCCAACTCTTAAGATTGTTGCATTAAAATGTCACTCAATATAAAGTACCTATCTGAGGGTTCTGCTTGATTTAATAAAGATTTTCTCTCATGATCACAGAAATGTATAAGCTGTTTTAGTGTCCTGTGCAACAGAAGTGTGACCTTCAGAGGAACACAAAATGATTCTACTGAAGCTTACTTGTTGTCGGAAACCAAACATTGTTCTTACTAAATGGATGTAAACAGGAGAGCAGAAAGCTGGTCAACCTTAACTGCTCTGAAAGGTCAGAGCTAATCACTCACTGTTTAGTTGAAACATTATTGGCTGAAGCAACCTCTACCTGTTTGTTTCATGTTAATTTCTGTTTTGCTATTTCCTGCCTAAAAGCTATGGGTGTGTCCCAAAGTCTTAATAAAAGGCCAGAGCAAGTGGCAGTCTTTTCCACTAGAGGAAGGCTCCCACCTGGCCCCCAATATCGCCAAATTAATGTTTTCTAGTCTCTCATTTTGTTTGCGTGCGGCCTCCCAGAACTTGAACCCTGAACCAGGAACCCTGAACCACACAGACATGGAAAGTGGTTCCCGCAACTTGTCAAGTGCCCAAATGCTACTTGTCAAGATCACTCCCATCCCTGTCTTGTGTTACAGAACTTTTATACTCAGGCTGTGACTGTTTTTGTTGTTTTTAATCTTCACCTCAAGGTATTATTTTTTATTGACTTTTAGAGAGTGGAAGGGAGGTAGGGAGAAAAAGAGAGAGATAAGAACATCCAGGTGAGAGAGACATATCAATTGGTTGACTCCCAGGTGTGCCCAGAGGGATAAAACCTGCAACCCAAGTATCCAAGTAAGTGCCCTTGATTGTGCTTGACTGGAAATCAAATTAGCCACCCATTTGGTGCTCAGGTTAGAGCTCTAGCCACTGAGAACATTGACCATGGCAAGGCTGATAATATGTTATGACCCTTTATTGGAAACTAGAGGCCTGGTGCATGAAATTTGTGCACTAGGGGAAGGGGGAGGGTGTCCTTCAGCCCAGCCTTCTCCTTTTCCAATCTGGGACCCTTTGAGGGATGTCCCACTGCCTAAATGGACAGTCGGACATTCCTCTCACAATCCAGGATTGTTGGCTCTCAATTGCTCACCTGCCTGCCTTCCTGATTGCCCCTAACCACTCTCCTGCCAGCCTGATTGATGCCCAACTGCTCCCCTGCCAGTCTGTTTGCCCCTAACTGCCCTAACCTGTAGGCCTGGTCATTCCTAAGTGCCTTCTCTCGCAGGCCTGGTCCCTCCCAATTTCCCTCCCCTGCTGACAACTGTCCTCCCTTGCAGGCCTGCTCCCTGCAAACTGACCTCCCCCACTGGCCATCTTGTTGTAGCCATCTTGTGTCCACATGGGGCCAGGATCTTTTGCAAAAACCTTAATTTTTCAATGATAACCAGAAAAAAAAAGCAATCGATATTTCTTAGAGATAATATACTAACTAAGGTTACTGCTGTGGCTCCAACTTCTTTCACTGCCTAGAAAAGCTGGTTTCTGCCTAGACCAGTTTGGCTCAGTGGATAGAGCGTTGGCTTGCGGACTCAAAGGTCCCGGGTTCGATTCCATTTGGGGGCATGTACTTTGCTTGCGGGCATATCTCCACTGTGGGGAGTGCAGGAGGCAGCTGATTGATGTCTCTTGCTCATTGATGTTTCTGACTTTCTACCTCTCTCCCTTCCTCTCTGTAAAAAATCAATAAAATATATTAAAAAAAGAAAAAAGAAAAGCTGGTTTCTGGTAGTGCAGTGGCCAAAGGGCTGGTTGGAGCCAGAGGTGGAGGTTGAGATTATAAATTGTCATTTTGACTGTTCCCTTAGATTCTCACTTCACCCCAGTTGTATAGGGAGGGAAGGTAGGACAAGGGATTTTGTTTTATTTTTATTGTTTTTGGTTTTTGTCTGTCCTTGTTCTTTTTTAGGCCTTTTTATTTTTACAGTAAGAAGGGTGACTGACCATTTCCTCTAACAGAGAGCACAATCAGTCTCCTCTTGAGTGATTGGACTTTTATTATTAACATATTTATAATTATTACTAAAATGGCTTCATTCCAATTCTTTATTTAGTTATATCTACTTACTATATTTTAACAATTTTGAGAACTTAAAGCCAACTGTTACCTAATGTATTTTTTTTACCAATTTTATACTTTCCTACATAATTTCAAGTATATTGTATTAGTCTAATTTAGTTCAAAATATTTCTTTTTATGGAGAGAGAAGATCTTTGTGTCACCTCAGGGCCCTTGAGATATCACAAAGCTGTCTCTCAGTTAAATTCTTGAAATATTACATTAGAAGAGCTGTAAAATATATCCAATTTAAATATTATTAAAACTTAAACCAGTTTTAACATTAACAATTTGGTCTTGACTACAGAATTAATTATTTTTAATTTGGCTAGTAAATTGTTATATTCTAATAATTCAAAAATATATTTTGGATTGTAGAAAAAAAATGCTGGGAGGACATGCCTACTGCCCATCAATTCCCATGCTTCACATCCCCAGGGCTGGCCTGCATGGGTTTGTGTCATCACAGACAAGCTTGGAATTAGCTGGCCTTTGTTTAAACTTCCCTACGTTACAATCTTCATAAATTTTACACTGTCAGATTAATCTTAGAATCTTAAAATTTTAACACAGTACAGTAAAATAATAAACCAGAGAAAAGCAAATTAAAGTTGCAATTCAGATATATAGAAATCTTATTAGCTAAGAGTTTCTGGTGCCTGTGAGGTAAAGATAAAGAATTCTTGGCAGCTGCTGAAAAATTCCTTTGATCCTTTCTACTTGGTTCAGCCCATTACAAGTAGCTTGAGTCTCCAGCAAAATGAAATATGAAATCACTTTCACTTTTGGTCGAGCAACTGCATCCAGCCATAAAGACTGGGTGGATGTGAGCAAAATCTTTTTTTCATCTGAGTCACTTCAATCACTGTGACACTTGTCCCACTCTGCCTCAAACTCTAGCTCCTGATCATAATTAAGGGGTAAATCTTTATCAGGCAGGCTCTTGACTGAAGTGGCAAGGGCAGTGGGTAGAGGAGGGGGTGGCACAGAGGGGAGAAGGGGTATTTTTAGAGTTTCCCATCCTCCACTGTAAGTTGTAAAGCTCTAGCCACACCCTGCTTAGAGATTCTTAAACTTTCCTGTGCTGGATCAAGGTAATCACAAATTGGAGACCATAGTGTGAAGGTAGGAATAGGAATTTTTTTTTTTTTTTTTGGCCCTTCTTCTTTATCTGTCACACAACTGCTTTCCAACTTTATCCCAGTTTTGAAAGCTGACAGTTCCTTCTTCAGGAAACCAAGGGCAAGTTTTGCCGGGGTTCTTGTCCCAGCATTACAAAGGGTTCAGCAATATGGAAAAAGGAGTTGTGGGTAGATTCAATAAGGAATCCAAAGATGAAAGGTAGTTTTAAAAGGTATTGGGGGTCAGAGGAGCTTCAGCTAAAGACTCTCCTTGTCTCAGGGCCCTGATCCTTTTTATTAACATAATTTATCCTAATGGCAAGGTGGAAATAATACACTTCAAAGGGTAGGGTTTGGAGAAGCATTGTCAGACTGAGGAATAGCCTACAGCTATTCAGGGGTTTGGCCAACAGGCAATAACAGGTAGGTTAAGATGCCCTGCACTGTCTGACAGCAAACAATTATCCTCTTCAGGTTTGGGGGAGATGCTTTTTAGCCATTCCAACAGATGATTACATATGTGGCTCAGCCCTTGTTGAGCCCCCAAGCTTCATCAACCTTTTGATTAAACTCTTGTAATTATGACATACTGGAACTGGCTTCCAGCAAGTTTCATTAACACAACTTAAGAAATCAAGATTTCAACTATGCTTAACAGAAAATCTTCTATCTTTAAGCATAGTTTTAAAGCCTTTGAGAATAGAGATCTCTTTCCTGAAATCCTGAATTTCCCATGTTTTATACCCAGTTCTTACCTTACACTCCTTATCTTACTCCTTGAGTTTGTTGTGTACACATGCCTGGCTAAGAGTTCCCTATTTTTCAGGTCCCTGGATCTGGGTGCCACATATCATATAAGTATTTCTCTCTTTGACAATGACCAGCATGGTTAGAGACCAGATGAGTTCTTGAGTAGGGATGGCTGGGGATTGAGAACAAGAAAGAGACAAACACAAAGACAGTAGGGAAAGCTGGGACCAGGTCGGACAGCTGTCCTCAGATGGAGAGACAGTGACCCAGAGCCAGTGCAGTGCATTTATTTTATACAGTTATGATTCCAGCAAGTTTTACTAGAGTTTAAGGCAAATGAAATTATGTGAAATCATGGTTAAAGATCAAGCTGTAATTCTTCATTCCTGTGACTTCTTTGTAATTGTCACTTCTGGCTTAGCTCAGATAATTGTGTTCGTTCCTTGTGTCTGGCTGAACTTAGATAATGAAACCCACCCCTGACACCTGAGCTAAGGGTCAAACTGACAACATACCTGCCTCTGGTATAGTTGTCCGGCCTTCACTGATGCCCTGCCTCGGAGGTGGAAAAGTAACTCCCACCTTGTGAAATTGACCTTTCAACATGGACATTTCGAAACTGTCAAACCCCAGTGGAGAATCCCTGCCTGACAAACAGTTCTAGGAAATAGCCAGACCACAGTCGTCACCTGACCCCAGAAAGCCCTAACTGCCACCGGTTTCTGCTGATAAGGGCAGCCTCTGAAAAGTATAAAAACTTACCCCTGCCCCAGTTTTGGCTCGGCTTCTCCTGCTCCCCTCTCTGAGCAGGTGAACCCGCCCGTGTGCTCCCAATAAAGCCTGTTTAATTCGGTCTCTGTTTGGACTCACGGTTTTTCCTCACAGCGGTGTAAAAAACCTAACAAGAGTATGTTTCCAGAACATGGCTCTGGCAATGCCAATGGATTCAACTGAAAATAATCAAAGAAATGTTCATGTGCCTTCCCAGGTGCTCTCTACAGACAATAACAACCATTGCATAGATGAAAATGTTAAATAAAAGTATTTAAAATTCTTATGTGGCTGAACCAAGTAGAAAGTATTTAATATTATGTGCCTGGAATTTTTCAGTCATTAAAGTGTCAGCCTGTACAGGAAAGGGTCAAGGACACTTTCTAGAGTTTCAGGTTTGATCACCACCCAGATCTGGGTACCTGTGGCAGACAACCATTTGATGTGTCTCTTTCACATTCATCTCTCTCTCTCTTCCCCTTCCTCCCTTCTATTCTGTCTAAAAATCAATGGCAAAAATATCCTGGAGTGAGGATTAACTAAAGAATTTAAATAAATAATATTATTACAAATAGCCCTTTTTACCAGGCCACCATGCTCCTTGCCTTGTCTTTCTACTTTTTCTCTTTCTACTTTTATATCCGTTCTTGCCCCATCTTTCATTTCTATACAATTAGCAACATTTATTTCTACCATTTATTCTTCCCGCCTTTAATCTTTCCAATCAGGCAGAGACTGGTGAGCAATAGAAGACTCAGATCAGGACAGATAGAAGCAGGGGAGCAGCTGCGATAACTTCAGGAATTCTGGTGAACATAAAGGAGGAGGTGACCTGCCCCATCTGCCTGGAGCTCCTAACAGAACCCACAATTCTGGACTGTGGGCACACATTTTGCCAAACCTGCATCACTGCAAAACACAGGGAGCCCAGGATTGGACAAGGACAGGACAGCTGCTCAATGTGCAGGAAACTGTGACTTATTGACATGTGGCCAACTTTGTGGAGGCACTTAGAGAGGTCAAGTTGAACCCACAGGAGCAAAAGAGAAATCTCTGTATGCACCATAGAGAGAAACTCCTGCTCTTCTGCAAGGAGGATGGGAAGATCATTTACTGGCTTTTGAGCGATCTGGAGAGCACCATGCTCACCACACAATTTTTACAGAGGAGGCTGCACAGGAGTACAAGGTAACAGACCTTGGAAGGAGAGGGCAGAAAATTGTACTTGATGGGAAACCTCAACTTTTGTATTTGGCTGTAATTATCTAAGGCCTGTGATCATGTTTCTTCCTATGTTCACCTTCAGATACCTGAAAGACATTTCTATGCATTCTGCACAATAATTAAATGATGATCTGACTGTAAGCCAGAAGTAGGTAGTTTTATACTATTGCTAATGGCTGGAATTTTGGTGCCCAAACACAGCCCTCATTGTCCCTTTGGACAGGAGAGGTAAATGGGCAGCTAGGTGCATCCAGACCTAACTTCTTTCCTTACTTCAGGACCAAGTATTTCTTCTAGGGCAAAGAGAATCAGTCTTCTCTTGACATAATAATGGTGACTTCTATCATCTGAGTCATAAAGAACACATAACCATATCAGGTTTCCTTCTAATCACAGATTCTAATTGTTATTTCACAGTTTCTGTAAACTCTAGTCTCTGTAGAGATCAACTTGATACTCTCTCCATTTATCCATTTATCTCTTCTGACTATGAGAAAGTTCATAATTTGAACCTGATGGGATTCCTTTATCATAGGAAAAGCTCCAGACAGCTCTGAACTAGCTGAGGGCAGAGCAATTTCCTGAAAAATTGTGAGCTGACCTTGAAGAAGAGGGAACTTCCTGGAAAGTAGGAGGAGACTCTTTTTAAGAAAGGTAGATAAGAATATTGGTAGGACCTTGGGTGTTAGTCACAGGAGCTCCCTTCTGTCTAATTCCCTGACTGTTAATATGAGCAGATTTATTAATCAGCCCATCTTTATCCTTCCCCTGCTTGGGGTGGGGCTGCAAATGAACCTCTCACAAAATAACACAGATATTTGTAGATTAGTTATTCTCATAGATATCTCCGGTGATGATGGCTATTGAATTCTGTTTTCATTTCTATTAATATTTTAACACTTCAAAGATAAGACAATTGCCAAAGGCTCATAGTTCTGTCCCAGGTACTCAATATAGATAGCAGGTGAGGTTAGGGATCAGGAATCATGCAGGGAAGCATCACTGTCCTGGGCAGCTCTGTGAAAGCTGAGCCAACCTGTGGGAAACTTGTGCTTGATAGCCATTTTGTAGTAAGCTCCAGCCACATTAGCACTAACCTCAGGCTAGGTTTCTATTACCCCAAACCCTATCTCTTTCCCTATCTCCAGAAAGCCAGGCGTTTAGCCTTAGGGCTAGGAATTTTCGCTAACTTCCTCATTCCTTCTTCTCCGCATAAATACCCCGATCTACTGCTGAATAATTGAGACTTGATCAGAACTTTGTCTTGTCTCCATTCCTTGTGTCTCTTGTCCCTTTCATCCCCACTCCCCCTCTAGGGTCCTCGTTGACTTAACCTGCGGGTCGGGACAAGTGGTGCCCAACGTGGCTCGAGAACGGGGGATCCAGTGAGGGCCGCTGTCTGGAGAGCCGGCACAAAAAGGAGAAGACAGATAAGTTGACGCGGGAACCTGCTGCGTTTTCTACACCTTGGTGAGTAGACAGCGATTATGAGTCAAGAAATGAGTCAGTATGAGATGTTTGTTAATGGACTTAGAAAAGCTTTAAAGGCACGAGGAGTAAAGGTTAAAATTAAACAGTTACGTGATTTTTTTGATTATATCCAAAATATTTGTCCTTGGTTCCCTATTGAAGGAACTATTGATAGTAAGAGATGGAAAAGGGTTGGAGATGCCCTTAGAGATTTTTATGAAAGATTTGGGCCTGAAAAGGTTCCTATAACTGCCTTTTCATACTGGAATTTAATCGATGAGGTCATATCATAGAGGCATTGGGATCCTATAGTTGCTAATGTAATTGAAAAATGAGAAAAAAATCCTTTAATTAGATCAAAAAGAAAAAAGGATTGAGAAAGAAAGTGAGAACCTCATGTCTTTCGATAGCGATGTTGAGGAAGAAAGAGGGGCGACCCAAGGAACTGAAAAGAAAAAACTTGAAAATAGAGAGCCATTCAAGGGGCCATAAGAGCCTTTTGCAGATTTTGTTCATCGTTTAATTACTGCAGCCGGCAGAATTTTTGGTAATGCTGATGCAGGCACGAAATTTGTAAAACAATTGGCCTTTGAAAATGCTAATGCTGCTTGCCAAGCGGCCATTCGGCCCTATAAGAAAAAGACTGATTTACCGCCTTTGCTCTGATATCGGAGCCGCTTATCAGCAGGGCCTCGCATGGCTGCTGCCATGCAAGGATATACAGTTAGACAATTCTTATCACAGGAAAATAAGAATAAATGTTTTAACTGTGGGGAATCAGGGCATTTTGCTAGAGAATGTAAGAGGAGCAAAAATACAAATACTAAAACTCAAGCTCCAGGTCTATGCCCTAGATGCAAAAGAGGGAAACACTGGGCTAATGAGTGTAAATCCAAGACAGATGCCCAAGGTCAGCCTCTTCTTTGTCATTAAGAAGTCAGGTAGATGGCATTTGTTACAAGACTTAAGGGCAGTAAATAAAACACTGGTGCTAATGGGAGCCCTACAGCCTGGACTCCCCTCTCCTGTTGCTATACCCTTAGGGCATTTTAAAGTAATCATAGACTTAAAAGGTCATATTTTCAGAACAAGATCAATAACAGGATCCAAACACATATAGAGGAAATAGAAATGTTTCAGTTCTGCTTTTAAAAATTACACTTATTTTTAATGTCATGCCATTCTATTTTTATTATAGTACTATATCATGTGTACATTGTACCTTTTAAAATTTATTGTTAATTTTAATTTTTTTCAGTTCTACTTTTGATGGATGGTTCAAAAAGTCCAAACGTTTCCCAAATAAGTGGGGCAAGTTTATGGAGGTGTGAGTGTTTCCCAGATAAAAACTCCACTCGAAGAGCACCATATGTTAACCTTCATGCTCTTCCTGCCTCCTATGGCTGGTAACGTGTCACTGCCACAGCTGTACCACATTCTGTCTGGAAGGCTTTTGTTTCTAGGTCAGAAACAAAAACTAGTAAACTGAAGGATCAGCTCAGATTCAGTGGTGTTGTGAAAAATTTTTCTCAATAGGGTAAAAAAATTTTCTACATACCAGCTCTTTGTAGCTACTATTTAAAAAGAAGAATCTTTCCTAAAATTCCAAGGACAGATGCTACCATTCAGCTCAAATGATCAGAGCTCTATCACTGATTATCTTCTCCTTCACACTAGGCATTACAAAGGGCAGATATCCAGACTTCCTGGATTATGATTTTATCCCTAGTAAGTAGTTCAGGACATGACTATAAGATAAGCTATATAGTGGATTTCACAGTCTTCTTATTCAAATTATCTTGCTAGAATAATCTGCAAAAGGGGAAAACTACAAGAACACATGGAAGCATTGACTTCCCTAAGTGTCCTATGTGGTAGCTTCTCATTGCTATTGTTCTTAAGTTTCTGATTCACTTCCTTTGTTTCATTTTCTACCCCTATGAACTTAACTTTCATTTCTCACTCCACTCCTGTGGGGGAGGGAACTCCTCTGTGGAGAGCTGGTCATTGGCTTGGTGAGGGAACATTGACCTGGCTGACAATTGATCTACACTGAGTTGACTCCTCCTTTATATTTCCTGAAGGTAAGAGGGGCAGTTTCTGGAGGTAAAGGACAGGAGGCTTTGGGAGAGCAGACTGAATGTGTTTGGTGTCTTAAATTGTGGTTCTGAAGCTGCTGTGCTTGTGGTGTCTCTGCTGAGGTGGCAGAAAAGAGGAACACAGTGATCTTTAGAGAAGAGAGGTTTAAAACAGCAGAGTCTTAATGTATTTCTTGGAGGAACTGTTATTTCTCCAGGATGAGTTAACTCATCTTCTTACTATTCTGTAATTTTGACTTTGTACCTTTCCAAAATGAGCCAGAATACTCTATTTTCCCAGACAGAAAATCCCTTCCTCCTATTTTTCATGAAGCTTGTGAAATGGAGCCCTGTTCTCCTTCATAAAGCCCAGGCTCCTGGTGAGGCCAACAGAGGTGAGAACCCTTAACAGGATGCATGTAGGAGGCATGGAATCTTAGGAGCACTGCCAGCAATCATACCCTCTTACTCTTTTGTTACTATTTATTTACTTATTTATTTATTTTTAGAGAACTTTATTCTTAAGTGTACAATAAGCTTTCAGACAACACTTGTTCCTTGTAGCTGTAGGTAGCAACCCATGTTATCACAAGAAATCCATATGCTAAAACAGGAATGGAATTTAGGATTGTCATTTCCCGAGGCATAAGGAATAGCTTATTTCTGGCCAGATTTCTTACTTTCATACGTCTCTTGGGGGCCCTTCCCCTTGGCCATTGCTTTTTGCTCCTCTTTTGTTCTTTCTGTGATGCCTTATTTTCCTCATCCATCTTCTTGCTTGGCTTCCTGGACTACCTGGGGCTTTTTCTTGCCAACTTTGATACTGGACATGACATCTGCTGCCCCTTCCCTTAGTACTCATCCTTTACTCTTGTATTGGTAACTTCTGGGAAGCTTTCACAACCTTCGTGATAAATGACCGACCATTGACCAGCCTCTTGAGAGAGGCTGGATGATCAGGTGGCTGTCCAATTCTGTAGCTCCTATGTGGTTACTTTTCTCTCTGGAGGTCCAAGAACAGGGGATTTTCCTCTCCCGAGTGCCATGACTCACTGTTACCTCAGTGCATCCGATGACTCTTAGATGTCCTCTCTGTTTTTAGAATGTATTCTACACATTATCTTACATATACCCTCCCCGCCCCACTATTATTAAATTAACTCTTTACTTACTTTTCCCTTGCATGCAGCTAAGAAAATGAATTGGTAATTTTTAAAAAAGATGCCCATCTTAATCTCCCTTCCAACAATTTGTACCTTGCTCTCTGTATTATTTAGATTAAAAATATATATATATTTTATTGATTTTCCACAGAGAGGAAGGGAGAGATAGAGAGCTAGAAACATGGATCAGCTGCCTCCTGCACACCCCCCACTGGGGATGTGTCCACAACCAAGGTACATGTCCTTGATCAAAATCGAACCCGAGACCTTTCAGTCCGCAGGCTGACGCTCTATCCACTGAGCCAAACCGGTTTTGGCAGTATTACTTAGATTTTGATGTGTACTTTCTTGTTCCTCCCTCATTTCAGACATCATGGATCTGTGTTTTATACTGGGACAAGTTCTATATCTGGTGTATACTAACTGAATTCTCAGGGGCTATTCCAGGTCCCTTGAAGTAAGAGAAAAGATATTTTTTTATTAAAATCACAATCCCCTGTGATATAACACTGTATTAACTTCTATAGAATGCACCTAAATGACTTCTTTGAAAGAAATTGACTTGAAAGCTAGAATTCTTGGTGAAGTTCATTAATGTGGTGCAGATTAAAACCTTGATGGAAGGAGGTGGTATAGAAGAAAGAACTCTGAATATAGAGGAATGGGAAGTGTTGCATTAAATCTGAGTTTCCCAAGGTGTCTGGATGCCAAGAACAGGTTCACCTTTCCTTTGTCAGTTACTGACTCAGGCAGGGTACAGGGGAGGTTTTAAGGATGTTGGCTAAACCTCTCATAGGATTTTTTCAACATTTCGAAGACACTTTTGTTTCTTATCTGCACTGCAAAGATACAGAAAGCCTCTGTAAGGACAATTTGGATATACTGAGATGAGAAAACTCAGAACCTTATCTTACTCTGTAAAAACTCCTGCACTGTACCATCTCCAAGCGAGAGAATACATTTCATCTGTCTGTCTATGTGCCTGTCTGTCTTAAACATTATTCAGTGGTATAATGCTTCTTCAGTGATAGAATACAAAAACTAAACAAAGGAAAAATAAGCACTTGTATTAGTTTTCTAGGGCTGCCATATAAAACGTACTATAAACTCGGTGACTTAAGTGGAAGTTATCCTCACAGTTATGGAGGCTAGAAATAAAACATCAATGATGTTAGGGCTGTG
Source organism: Lasiurus borealis (assembly GCA_004026805.1). Classification (NCBI taxonomy): domain Eukaryota; kingdom Metazoa; phylum Chordata; class Mammalia; order Chiroptera; family Vespertilionidae; genus Lasiurus; species Lasiurus borealis. The sequence continues at coordinate 29,792 of PVJN01021858.1, forward strand.
AGGGAAGGATCTGTCCCATGCCTCTCTTAGAGTTCGTTGGCATTTGTTGGCATTTCTTATTATTCAGTGGAATCACCATTTATTTTAAGTTCTTAAGAGAATTCCTGATCCTAGACTGTAGCCACAGGACCATACCGAGTCCAGGTTGGAGAATGAGCATCACTGTGTTACCACTCTGTGATACCCTCCGGTAACTTAAGAAACATTCAAACCTGTGAAGAATTTTTTTTGTGTTTATTTCAGTCCACAGTTGCTGGGAGCAGAATCTCAATGGATTGAGATAATGCTCCAGAGAATGGCAGTTTTGTACCTTGCATTGTACATTAGAATCAAAAGAGAAGATATGTGTGTTACATGCAATCCATTGATGATAGATTAGGGAGGCTGAGGCAGAAGAAAGCCAAGAGGGGAGGGGATGGAACCTCTGGGATTGGATAAAAAGTAAAATGATAGGCATATTCTTCTTTTACTTAGGTGGGTGTAGGATAGTTAATAGTCAACCATTAGCTCATAACAATGAGGGTAATTGTAGCTTCTGTATAGTGGTGCATGTGCTTTGAGGGGTCCAGAAAACAAAAAGGAACATTACCTGGACATTCCAACGATATGTTATTGTAGATGCAAAAGGACACTAGACAGGCTCAGTTAAAGATTGACTTATTCAGGGAAAATACCAGCCTAGACATGACTACCTACTAAAACTGCTCTTTTAGTTTAAAAATTTTAAATTTCAGACCATCCTCTGTGGTTACTGTAGGTCTCTGAATTTGCAAGGCTACTACACAGGCTTTTAGTGAGCTAGTCAGGTTAACATGTGTTCCTTTTAGTCCAAACCTCTTTGACTGACCACCAGCATCAACTTCAATTTGAATGGTCATTACCATCTTGTGACCTGTGAGATATAAGCTGTCAGGGTCACTTAGCTGAGCTGAGGATATAGGACAGGAGGCAGTGCATGATGTCCTTGGCTGCCTTAGCAGAGCTATTAGTGGTGATCTTCACAGTGCTATGGAAGGTACTTTATTTTTGTTATCTCAGCCTTTTAAGAAGCCAGACTTAGTAGATGTGTGTGAAACCACTAAAGTTTATATAAGCCTAGAGCTATAGGGTACAAATTACCTTGTGAAAGCCCAGAGGCATAGCATCAATGGGTCATAAAGATACAAGGGTGGTTATAAAAGTCACAATCCCTTTATGAAAAATGAAGTCAAAGCATATTAACTGACATTTGAGGTTTTTTAAAGTTCTCCTAAGTCCAAAGTCACTTTCCACATCAGGCTAATTTTGCTATCAACGATCTAGCCTTGCAAGGCAGTTGAACTTCCACTTTATTGTATCCTTGAGTTTTCCAGATAACAAAACCAAAAAACCAACTTATTAGAAGAGCCAATATTACCTTAATAGTAAGAAAGAGCCTAAGTCTGATGTTAACCCGTTGTTCTCCATCATCTAATTGAACTTCCAATCCTTTCTTCTTACCTCATCTTATGTCTCATTAATCACCTGTTCCCCAAATCCTTCATCTTCTCCTGAAAACTATCACCATCTCTCTTCTGGGCAACTGTGTGTGCATTGTACTAATCTTCCCAATTTCACACTGGATCCACTGAATATTCCACAGTCCAAAACTTTTTCTTAGAAAAGTGTTCCTAAATGTTACATAATTCTTAAAGTGCCATTTTGTCATTGTCATTGCAGGTTCATGTGATGCTAGCAGTTTTCTCACACTAGCCCACACTGGCATTTTCAATCCCAAACAAGGTGGTGCATCTTCAATGAATGGGTCATTTCCTATACCTAATAATTTTTTTTTCTCTCCCATATGCTTCATTTCCTTCATCTTCTTCAGCTTTCAGTTAAACCCGTAGGTATGCAAGTTTGAATTGCTGGACAACCCTTTATCTGCCCCCATTGTTTTATTTCCCATCAACATGGACATCTCTCTAGTAGTGTTTATCACTTAGTGTTTGTCACATAGTTTTTGAATATATATGGATTATGATTTAATTTACTGTTACTTCCCAGGTAAATTTCAGGGTCATAATGGTTTAAACTCTCTGTTTAGACTCATATTTGTATATATGGGTATTAGTTTAGTTATTAGTCTATAATTCATAGTGATAAAAATTTAGTTGAATGATTTAGCTTAATATGTTTTCTTTTGCAAGACTGATATTTAATTTATCTGTGTTTTTATTTTTTTAGATATGTAACTTGTGTGATCCTTTGAGTATATTTATGCTATCTCCCTCCCCATCATCAGCATACATTAGGCTCCTATCAATGTCCTTTGCCTATTTCCAGGCAAACATGAAATTTTACTATTTATCAAACAAGACTCCCCAGAACTTCCTAAGTTACCTGTGTTGTCTTTGATTAACTAAGTAAGGTAGAAACAGAACTCTAAGGTACATTACATTTATCACAACTGTGTGTACTGAAAATGGTTTTTGTAAGTCACTCACTAAATTTGTGTATCCATTTGATAAAAGATTTTCTCTGGCCATTTACACAAACACTTGTCAAGTATTATGTCATAATACTAAAATAAATCACTTGAAATATACAGCAAATGTTGACAATAGTTACACTGTAAATAATCAAGTGAAAACAGGTCTTTCTGATGAAGGAACATGAAAAGAGATTATTAACTTAAGGATGAGAATGAGTCCTACTGAGACCAGGACAGCATTGCCTAATGAGAGAAGAGCAAGAGGATGTGTTTCACATAGAAAGAAGCAAAAGAGATGTTGGACTACACAAACATCTTGGTAGTAAAAGTATCAGGTCATCCCTTTATTCAGTGAAAGTAAAGGACAATAACAACCATTGCCTGGTAAAAATGCAATTTGGCATGTCAGATTAACTAAAAGTATATACAATTATTATGGCCTGCACACTGAAAGGTCAAGGGCACATACCTGGGCTGCAGGTTCCATCCCTGTTCTGACCAGGACATCTATGAAAGCAACTGACTGATGTGTTTCTATCACAATCATCTCTCTCTCCCTCTCTCTCTTGTTCTTCCTCTCTCTATCTTTTTCTTTCTCTTTCTCTCTCATTCTCTCTCTCTCTCCCACCCATTCTCCCTCCTCTCCTTCTACTTTTTTCTAAAACTCAATGTAAAAAATACCCTAGAGACAAAAAAATGATTAATTAATAAATTAATAATCTTGTTATAAAACGTTATTTTTGCCAGGTCACATGCTCTTTTCATTCTCTCTCTATCTTTTCTATTTTGTCCTTTTATATAATTGTTCTTGCCCCATCCTTGATTTCTACACAATTAGCAACATTTATTCCTACCATTTTTACTCTGCCTCCTTTCAACACTTCTAATCAGGCAGAGATCAATGAGCAAGAGGAGCCTCAGATCAAGACAGAAAGGAGCAGAGAATCAGCTGCGATGGCCTCAGGAATTCTGGTGAACATAAAGGAGGAGGTGACCTGCCCCATCTGCCTAGAGCTCCTAACAGAACCCATGAGCCTGGACTGTGGGCACACATTTTGCCAAGTCTGCATCACTGCAAACAACAGAGAGTCCAGGATAGGCCAAGGGGAGAGCAGCTGCCCTGTGTGCAAGATCAGTTATCAGCCTGAGAGCCTGCGTCCCAATCGACATGTGGCCAACATAGTGGAAGGGTTTAGGGAGGTGAAGTTGAGCCCACATGAGGAGCAGAAGAAAGATCTTTGTGAGCGCCATGGAGAGAAACTCCTACTCTTCTGCAAGGAGGATGAGAAGATCATTTGCTGGCTTTGTGAGCGGTCTCAAGAGCACCGTGGTCATCACACATTCCTTATGGAGGAGATTGCCCAGGAGTACCAGGTAATAGACTGGGATGGAGGAAAGACAGGGCAGAAAATAGTACTTTTTAAAAAGTTGACGGAAAACCTCAACTTTTGTATTTGATTTGCCACCATAACCCTGAGGCCTGTGTTCACTTTTTTTTCCTATGTCCATCTTCCAAGGCCTGAAGGACATATCTATACATTTTACACAATTACAAATGATGAGCAATCTCTAAACCAGAAGTAAGTATTTTCATGCCTTGTGCTAATAAGTGGACAAGCAAAGCTTGTTACCCTTTAGACATGATGGGTAACTGGGCAGCTGGCTGGATTGAGACCTAAGTTCTTTCCTTATTATAGGGTCAACTTTTTACTTTAGGCCCTAAAGTTTAGGGCAAAGAGAATCAGTCTTCTGACATGGTAATGGTGATTTCTATCATCCAAGTCTTAAAGAACACATAACCACATCAAGTTTCCTTCAAACTACAGAGTTTTTGTTATTCCATAGTTTGACACTGATGTAATTCCTCTCTCATAG
>PVJN01021859.1:0-34142 GCA_004026805.1 Lasiurus borealis
AGGAGCGAGGGGCAAGGTTTTTATAGAGAAGATGTGGACTCAAAGCAAGGACATTATTTGATTGGCTATAGTTTAAGCAGTCGAATTATTGGGAAAGCATCATTGGCTGTTTGCCCTTAGATTTTGATTTCTTAACCTTGGGGCATTTATACTAGCAGGTTTAGGTTTTGGTTTGCTTCTGCAGGCTGATGAAAGAAATTACTCTGTGAAACAGAAGTCCACAATGGAGATACCTCCAAAACAACGTTAAAACCAATTTTTATTTTAATTGGAAAAACAATCTATGCACATAGTAAAAATGAAAAGCAAGTGGGTCACCCACTATCATGGTTCCCCAGTTCTCTTTTCCAGGAACTTTTGCTGTGGTACTTTCTGGACCATCCTTCCAGAAAATACTCTATGAATTTGTAAGTAGGTATATATGTGTAAAGGAACATGCATATCTCTGTGTGAGTATAACTCCCCCCTCGCCTCACTTTTCTTTTAACCCAATTAGGAGTACACTGTACTTATGTTCTGCACAGTTGTTAGTAGCAGAAGCAAAGGTGTGAGCCTAAGAAAGAGGAAACCTGGAAATGGCAGTCACTGAGGTCCTTGTGGCATCCCAGAGAGTCACCAGTGTGTGGGTCTTTAATGGCAATGGGTCAGTTTTTAAGTCTGCTTGTCTTCTTCTATTCCTTCTTCTTCTTCTTCTTCTTCTTCTTCTTCTTCTTCTTCTTCTTCTTCTTCTTCTTCTTCTTCTTCTTCTTCTTCTTCTTCAACATAGTTTTGTGCTTCTTTTAAAAATATATTTTATTGATTTTTCACAGAGAGGAAGGGAGAGGGACAGAAAGCTAGAAACATCGATGAGAGAGAGACATCGATCAGCCGCCTGCTGCACGCCCCCCACTGGGGACGTGCCCACAACCTATGTACATGCCCTTGACCGGAATGGTACCCGGGACCCCTCAGTCCGCAGGCTGACTCTCTATCCACTGAGCCAAACCGGTTTTGGCTGCTTGTCTTCTTGAAAAGGTTTTCTCTGCTCTTTGCTTCTTTACCTCATCACCCGAGGTAAACAAAGGTGTTCCTTGATATACTCAGATTGACGTTACTGATAAACGAAACCCTTTGGGCTAGACAAAGAAAAGAGGAAGCCAACCAAGGCCTGTCACTGCTGTCTGGATTGGGATCTAACTGCCCGGCCTTTCTCATTCCTCTTAGAAACTAGCCCTGCTGCTTGGCTGTGGTGAGAGTTCTGAGGCTTTGATGATAGAAATGTGTGGTGAGAAGTTGAAACTTGGGGTGGAGGGGGAGAGGGGACTAATACCTTGGGCTTCTATGGATCAGTGAAAGGCAGGAAGGGACTTTTGACCCTGTCTATGATAGAATATTTGTTTTTTTAGAAACTTATCTGGCGCACCCACGATAAATGGCAACTGAGAGGCTCAAGAATCCGAGCATTTAGAAAGTATATTTGCTTTGTATAAACATCTCCCTGGAGATAATCAAATCACATGCCAAAGAATAGTTCCAGATTTTTTTTTTTTTAATGGCTAAAACCCAGGATCTACATCTCTGTCTGTAAAAGTCACAGGTTCTTAAGTTACAGTGTTAACTGTAAGGGGCTTCAAGGGACACACTGTTACAAGGTTGAGAAAGTGGCAAGAATGTTCCATTCTTGAAAGAATTTACATATGCGTTTATTTGCATTAATGTAGCAGTGGTTATGTGATTGGTATGAACACTATGTTGTTCATGACCCAGGGTCAGAACCCAATTTAACCACCTGAACCTTCTCACTAAAAGCATAAAACCAATGGAAAGTCTTTCTGCTGGTTCTGGGTGTGGGTTGGTAGTAGGTGCTGGTTGTGATTCCTGTCCCTCTCTTTCTCTACCTATATCTTTTATACTTTCCCTATCCTATTAATTTTCTGAAGGGTGATTGGGGGGAGAGCAGCATATCTTGAGCATTAAAGAGAAATAAATTATTGTTGGATAGCTATTATCATGACGTAATCTGTGTCTGAAAGAGCAATTCTTACCAGAACCCCCATAACTGATTACAATCTATAGATGAGGCAGCTGGATCTCAGAGCAAAAGGAAATGACTCAAGTCACACAGTTCAAGGACATGTCTTTGATCTTAGGTTTATCTGACTTCAAAGCCTATGTTCTTTTCTTTACTTAAGGGGTTCTTAACCTCATTGGACTAAAAGTTCTCCTTTAATCACAAATACTTAAAAAATGTTTTTATTGATTTTAGAGAGCAAGGAAGGGAGAGGGAGAAACAATAAGGATCAGCTACCTACTACATACCCCCTGCTGGGGATCAAGCCTACAACCCGGGCCCATAACTGGGGCATTTGCCCTGAACATGAATTGAACCAGCAACTTCTCCATGCATGAGAGGATGCTCAACCAACTGAGCCACACTGGCCATGGCATCAAATATTTTGTGGCACCACTTTTACTACCCGGAAATAAAGTTTTAAATAATATTACTTACCTATAATATTACTTACATAATTAAAAAATTAATATATGTCTTACCTCTAATATTAGAAATAAATATGGATTTTAATATGCAAATACTTGGAAAAAAATCTATCTTAGAAGACATAATGTAGCAGTCAGGTGCTTGTACCTAACTTCTAGTGAATAAGTTTGGATTTAAGCAGAGTAAGAGCTTCTGAGCTACCCTGGGAGGGCTCCATACAGCGTTGTTCTCGGTTTCCACGTAACTTAAAGGGAAACCTTTCACAAAGTCCAGAGCCCTTGATGTCCTACCGATGAAGGAGGAGGCGTCCTCAAGTTCCTTGCAGCAAGAACCCACTTAGGTGGCATCAACCTTGACTTCCAAATGGAGCAGCACATCTACAAAAGGAAGCGTGATGGCATCCACAGCAGGACTCTGAGGTGCATCTGGGAGAAGTTCCTGCTGGCAGCTTGTGCCATTGTTGCACTGAACACCCCGCTGATGTCAGTGTCACATGGTCTAGAAACATCGGCCAGCGAGCTGTGCTGAAGTTTGCTGGAGCCACTCCTGTTGCTGCCACTTCACTCCAGGAACCTTCATCAACCAGATCCAGGCAGCCTTCCGGGAGCCAAGACCTCTGGTGGTTACTGGCCCCAGGGCTGAGCACCGGCGTCTCACAGAGGCCTCTTATGTTAAAGTGCTCACCATCGCTCCATGTAACACAGACTCTCCTCTGCGCTATGTGGACATTGCCATCCTTGCAACAACAAGGGGGCTCACTCAGTGGGTCTGATGTGGTGGATGCTGGCCAGAGAAATACTACACATGCATGGCACCATCTCCTGTGAATACTGGTGGGAAGTCATGCCTGATCTCCAACAGGGATCCTGAAGAGATTGAAAAGGAAGAGCTTCTGAAAAGGCTGTGACCAAGGAGGAATTTGGGGAGAATGGGCTGCTCCAGCTCCTGAGTTCATTGCTGCTCAGCCTGGGGTCAAAACAGGTCTGAAGGCTCAGGTGCCCTCTGTGCCCACTCAGTAGTTTTCTGCTGAAGCTTAGAGTGCAAAGCTGCCACCAAAGACTAGTCTCAGCCCCCACTGCTCAGGCCTCCAAATGGGTAGGAACAACCACTGAGTGGTCCTAAGTTGCTCTCCCACAAACACATAATAGAATGGAACTAAGATTGATGGAAAATAAAGTTTCTAAAAATAAATAGAGTAAGAATAAGACAATATTCAACCGATTGTTGACTTTTTTTTTCTTTATATGTCATATTTTAAGTGAGGATAAATAATATTTACCCTTTATACATTGATAGAATTACATAATCTAATGACAATAGTAGCAGGCTGATATACTTCTTTGAAAATTAAAAATTTTTAAAAATTGGTTTCAGAGTGGGAGGGAGAAGGAGAGAGAAAGTTAGAAACATTAATGATGAAAAAGAACATTGATCAGCTGCCTCCTGCATGCCCCCTACTGGGGATTGAGTCCACTCCTGGGCATGTGCCCTTGACCGAATCGAACCTGAGACACTTCAGTCTGCAGGCCGACTCTTTATCCACTGAGCAAAACCAGCTAGGGCTGATATAAATTTTTTTTATGTTGAAAATTCAAATAACATGATCAGCATTGATGTCAGTGACTTGATTTTCTGAAATTATATATGATCCTTGGTAAGGTTCTGCACAATTACCTCAATTTACAAAGGCAGCCCAGAAAAATCAGTCAATCAATCAATCAATCAATCAATCAATCAATTTATTGCAGTTAAAGAGAAAGAGGAAGGAAGAGAGAGAGGGGGGAGAGAGAGAGATAGAATGAGATATTTGTTGTTCTACTTTTCTACTTGATTGGGGATTTAACCTGTTACTTTGGTATATCAGTACATTGCTAGCTGGCCAGGACTTCAGGAAAATTCTTAACAAAATATACTTTATCTGTAACACAGAATTAGGGTCTAGGCTTATATAATTATACTAGAGGCTGGGTGCATGAAATTTGTGCATGGGGTATGGGGATGGATCTCTCAGCCTGACCTACATCCTCTCACAATCCGGGACTGCTGATTCCTAACTGCTTACCTGCCTGCCTGGTCACCCCTAACCACTCTGCCTGCATCCCTGATTGCCCCTAACCACTCCCTGGGGGCAGGGCCAGCCGGGATGAGGAGCCCTGGTCATCCTGGTCTCTGGTCATTCCACCATTTTGGTCACTGGGCTTTTATTATATAGGATACATTTGTTTTCTTTTCCCAACATGACTATCTAGTAGGACATTTGAAAATCATGTGGAATGCCAGACAGTTCTTCACTGAGTGGGGCAGCTGAGTGATAGAATTCATACAGTCTTATTACCTCATCCTCGTCTCTCCCAAATGCCAGTGGTGTCACACAATCATTGTAACAGCAAAAAAGCCACCACGGAATTTCCACATGTTTCATTGGAGGCCAATACCACCCCACCCCCTAGCAATATTGCTTTATGCCAGATTGCCTGAGGTTAAATCCTTGCTTTACACTGAAGTTAGGAGGTAAGGGGGAAAAAGTGGGAAAGCAAGAGAAAGGTTTGGAAACAAGTAGAAAGACCTTCTGTTGGTTTTATAATTTTGTTTTAGCATCAGTATTCTAGGATTGTACTTATACAGAGTGGAACATGTGATTGGTTTGTTAAGTTTGTGATGTTTCAAAATTTGTGACAATTTTACAGGTTTACTGGATCCTATGATAGATAAAAGAGTCAGGGCAGTTAGTACATGGAAAAGCTTTGAGGTGGGTTTTAGGGTAGGGTAGCATGCCCTGGATTTGATTCTGGAGAGGTCACCATATAGCCTCAATTTCAGACTGGGAAAATATAAAAATAATGTATTATAGAATTGTGGTGAGAATTGAATGAAGTCGCGTGTTAAATATCTAGAACAATGGTTCAATAAATGTTACTTCCCTTTCCTTCTTTTCCTAAAAAAAAAAATGTGGGTTTTATTATATATATTTGCATTTTTTTCTTAAAATTTTTTTCTTCTAGCTCTCTATGCTTTTCATTCTCCTACCCTTTGCCTAACCCCAGGAAAGAAAGAAAACAAATTTAAAACTATATCTCCATACATGATCCTTAAACTAAGTTCTCAGTGTGGGATTCTATTTTATAGTAACTATTCTCTCTTCCAATGAGGCTTCTTCAGGACAGTGTAGTAGAACCCTAATAAACCATTTCCATCAACAAAATGAAAGATCCCAATTAAACTTGAGAAATATTAAATATACCACTTTAATCAGAATTATCTTGCATTGCATTTGTCAGTGCTTATTTCTCCTGATCCAAAAATAACTTTTCAGTAAAACCCATATATTTTTTTTTAGAAAAAAACACATTTTTATGATTTCAGAGAGAAAGGGAGAAGGAGAGAGAGAGACATCAATGATGAGAGAGAATCCTCGATTAGCTGCCTCTTGCACACACACACCTCACCCCCGCCCCACCTCCCACTGGAGATTGAGCCCACAATGTAGGCCTGTGCCCTTACTAATAATTGAACTGTGACCTCCTGGTTCATAGGTCAAGCCACCCCAATCAGGCCCTCTATTTCTTTGTATCCTACTTCTATGCATAGAAAATTGCTGTGACATGCTTTATCTCAGCATTTAATTCTATTATTCTATTCTCTTTTCCTCACTGAACATTTAGAGCTCATTTTCAATTCTCCCCACACTTACGAAGTCTCCTAGAATCTTAATTGTGCTCAAGTCACAGACACTAATTTTTTGCTTTTGGGGAAGATTACTTAGGTGCTAAGGGACAGAAAAACTCCACCATTCCTTTTTCTCAACATCTAAATCCTGAGTGTTTATTTTAATTTTAAAATCTTGTGTTGTCTTAATCTTAACACTCTGAAATGGGAACATGTTTATTTGATCAGACGGAGGATGCATTCAAAATAGGTGGCCTCATAATTTATATTCCAAACCCAGACCCTTCAGTGAGTGAAAGGGTAAGTCACAGGGACCTGTGCCATCCTATAACCAAATTGCCCACTAAAAAAGGAGAAAGAAGAAAAATATGTGAGAAGGTTTATCATCTATTTGCTAATTAAGCACCAACAATACACAAGCCCAGTTTTCTGGGCAGTAAGGAAGGTTTTAAACGTAGGCATTTAGGGATGAGGTTGGGAAAGCAGAGTTAGTCATAAAAATAGAAGCAGGTAGGGAGGGCGCAGTGTCAGCACCGAGCCTGAAGCCAGGAGACTCTGGTACTCCTTGTCCTGGCTCTGGCTGGTGACACATTCCTGGGAGTTGGGATGGAGTCCTGGGGGAGCCTGCCAGCTTCTTCGGGAAGCCCCCTGACATTGCTGGGTCCCCCTCCCCTCTTCTCTGCCTGCCCAGTCCCAGAAGTCTCCCAGGCAGGCATGGCAGGAATGTTGGCATGCAGAGGGTGGGAAGAAGTGGCTCAGAGTAGGGAGCGGGAGCTAGTAACAACTCCAAGCAAAGGTGACAGTTTTCCACCAGGGTGTCTCCGATTCTGTGACAGAATTCTATTTTTGGCAGCTCCTCTCCGCCTCTTCCAGGCCTCCGTTCTTGGCGCTCTCTATCCCTGGGGTGGCAGATACTTCAAAACTGGGTGACCTCGAGCCTAGACGAATCTTCACCCACACCCTCCAGATTTAGGGCTAAACTCACCGTGTCACACTGGCCCTGCCCATGGGCATCTTTTTTAATGCTTCTCGAATTTTCTAATGCGCAATTTAAGGGTTTATGGTAGTTGGTGAGCTAGCCTCCACCCACTTCCCTCAACTCTCTGTCACCTCTCACCGAGGGAACCCTATAGTACATTTTCCTTTGTCACCTCTTACCCTGACACTCTATAGTACATTTTCTTTCAGGTGTCCTAGTTTTAGAAGAAAAAATCAATTTCAATCTTTCTCTCTCAAGATGTTTATAGTTTCACACATGGCCCAGTTTTTTCCCACAAAGTGCTCGTCTCTATTGTCAGAAATTTTGTTCTGGGAAATAGTAAGAAATAGACTACCCTCCCCAGTCACTCCATCTTGACACCTGAGCAGCTCACCATGCTTGCTTTTTCAGTTTTCCAAGATTTATTTGGGCAGTTGTAAAATATCACATGCTTTGTAGATATTTCACTGTAAGGCTAAGTCTGCTTCCTGTGCTAATATAAGAACAGTGCTGAGTATTCTATCAAACTTTAAAATTGTGTTTGAGGACCCTTTGGGACCCAATGGCCATGTTTAAATAAGTTATATTTGCATATTTATTTGGCAAACTGGAATGTTTGACCGCAGGTCTCTTTACTGGTAATGATAATCATAATATCATGTTTCACAAACCGCCCGACTGCGTGGCTCTCATTGTTTCCATGGAGATGTGAAATGTCTCCTTGTCAGTCTCTCCTTGCCCTTTCTGTTTTCTTTCTAAGTGTCCAGCAAGAGGAGGCTTTTGAGAAAAGATGTGGTTTAAACTTTGAGTCTGCACCCGACCAGGGGAATAGCTGTGATTTATGATGTCTTTAAAGTTGGCAGGTAACCTTGTAGCATTATTAGACTAGGATGGATCTCAGATAACTCCTCTGACTGGAAGAATATTGTGGAAGAGGATGCTATTTATAGCGACACGCATTGGATTTATCTTACTTGTTGGGTTAGTGTCTGTGTAATGTCCACAAAGGCAAGGCTGAATCCTCTACCCTATTCCTTTAACCTTTCCTGTGTTTCAAGAATTGATTGGAGAATTTGACTTTCTTTGATACATAGTTGCTTTGACTAGACTTCATTAACAAAATAAAATAATTATTTTGCTTACTCTGGGAAGTCATTTGGTAGATTAAAAAATGTGAATTTTATTCCTCCCCCCTCCTCTGTTTTTTGGATATATTGTTTTTGCCACATTATTTTGCTTATTAAAATACTGGGGGAAGAAAAGTATTGGTACCAGAGAAGGAAGAGTACAAAGGATGATTCACCTTTTATTTAAGGCTGGCCACTGCTGACCCACGGCTAATTTAGAAGTGAATCATTTATAGAAAGTTCTACACAGTTCGAGGTAGGGCTTTGTACTATATCCTTGTGAAGGTCTAAATAGAGGATACAGTATCAGGTTTCTAAATCTCTGTCTTGGAGCCAATTTTATATCTTTCCTAAACTGTGAAACTTATTTCTAGATGAATGTGACTGTTGACAAGGTTAAGGCAAAGGCTCTGTATGATGAAAAAATGTATCTTTAATAAGAAATCTTAGGAATTTATTGTGTGTATTACACTGAGATTTTAAATGTCTGTTTATTATACAAATAAGTTATTGTAGCTAGTAAGTTTTATTTATTTTAATCTTCACCTGAGGATATGCATATTGATTTTAGAGAGAGGGGAAGAGAGAGAGAAACATCTTTTTGAGAGAGAACATTGTTGGGTTGCCTTCTTTATGTGCCCCGACTGGGTATCAAACCCACAAACTTTTGGTATATGGATGATGCTCCAATCAACTGAACCACACCAGCCAGGGCATAACTTCTCAGTTTTAAAATGATTTAACTGGAAGAAATAACTTATTTAAAATAGATCAAATTAAGTAATGTTATTAATATTTTTATATTTATTAACCATCCAATACATTTGACTTTTAAAGTCCAATTATGCATATATACTTTTTGTAAGCTGTCTTCACCATTTTTAGGAAGTGAAGGATTTTACTAAATAAACTGTATTTGGCTCTATATAGATAAAAAACCAGAACTGTGTAGTCTCTGCCTTCTAGAAGTTTTAAATTCCAAGCTGAATTTATATTTACATCACTGGTACAGTATTATGGGTTAGAAAAGCCCAAAAGTCTAAATTCCAATTTTGACTCTGTTATTGACTAGCCATGTGACCCTAGACAAATTACCTAATGGGTCTGAGTTGTTTCTCTACTGCGTACACAGGGCATAGTAATGCCTGCCTTTTAATGTGACTCAGAAGATGAGTTGAGCTGATGCTTTAGGAAGTGATCAATGATTTATGTGTCCAAATGCAGATAGGAGGTGGCAGAGAGGCAAAATTGCCGGGAAAAGAGCCTGGAGTTGAACAATCAGGGCTGCAGTTACATTAGTACCAAATACTACTTCATCAGAAGCCAGTTTACCCTTCTACGCTTTTATTTTGTAATCTGTAAACAAATGGGTATACTAATACCACTCACAGAATTGCTGTAAAAATTAAATGAGATAATATGTGGAAGTACCTGGTACACATAATCAATTAATATTTCTTTGACCTTACTTTTTATTAAAAAAAAAAAAATCTCCTAGAGCTTGATCTCCCCAGTTCCGTCACTCTCACAGTACTTTACTGGAAGTGGGAGCCAGTATGCACACTAAGTACAGCTAAGAGGGATGAGCAGGTGCCCCAGCCTGTGACTGTAACTGAAGAATTGTTTGAGTTCTAGAAGTTCCTTGATATAACACATTTACCAGATATTTTTTTGGGTGTCATGTTGGATAAGACACACAGAATTTTAGGGAAGAGTTTTGAGTAACACAAGTCTGCCACTGTAGCTTGGCTAAAGTTACTTCCTCTTTTTAGGCATTCAGAGTAAATGGGTAGTCCTTCCCCTCAGTAATGATTTGTTCTTAGTTTCAGGCTGTTTATAATTCCTGATGTTTTAAGGGTAATTAACCAGAGAGAAGTAAGAAGTTTTTTTTTGAGAAAAAGTCTTTGAGACTTAGATAATAAAAATAGCCCAGATAAAAATAATGGTCATTAACAAAGAAATATAATCCAAGTGGTTTTCTTGGGTATAAAGGTATGGTATTAACTTCTGATGAAAGTATGGCTTCATTAATTACCAGGTTTATTATTGTTATGCACTTCCTTTTCTTTGTTTTCTATAATGACATTGGCTGATATCTCTATAATGTTTTTATTAGAAAATGTAAAAAGTTTTAGATAACCACAAGAGGTAACTGTTCCAGTTGCTTATACTTAAAATCATATCCACAAATAATGTAATATAAGCAATGCCAGCTACACAAATCCATAATTTCTTCCAGAGATTTTTGGAACATGTGGAATCTTGGGCCAACCCATTTCCTGTTTAAGGAAAGCATTAAACAAAAGAAAGTTGAAAATGAACTTCCTGGAGTTGTGGAAATGAATTTTGATGTGTTTTTGAGACATTAGTAATCTGTTTGTGCTATGTTAATGGGCTCTACACAATAATTCAGACTTTTATCATCCTAGCCATATTGAGTTTTAAGGATGAATAATCATAACTCTATGAGAAGAACTATGAAGTAGCTAGCAATTGGTATATAGAGGCATGGTAAGATTACTGTCTATGAATTATCCTTCAACAACAAAGAAAGTTGAAGGATAATGTAATTTATGGGGGAAAATGAAATTTATTCTGGTTGTGACATTAAAAAACAGCAAAATCTGTTATCTTTAGGAAAAGCAATGCAGTTTAAGAAGCCGTAGAAGCATCTGTATTCTTGGAATAATAACAATAACCTTCATAAAGAGCTTTTTAATTTAAAAAGCATTTTTATATACACTCGGCCAGTGTGCCTCAGTGGTTGAGCATTGATCTGTGAACCTGGAGGTCACAGTTTGATTCCTGGTCAGGGCACATAACCGGTAGGGAGCATGCAGGAGGCAGCTGCTCAATGATTCTCTCTCATCATTGATGTTTCTATCTCTCTCTTTCTCCCTTCCTCTCTGAAATCAATACAATGTTTATTTTAAAAATATAGATCCAGGTCTCTTACCTCTAAATTCATTGTGCTTTTCTCTTTCCTTTTGTAACCTTTTCTTTCTTTTTAACAATCATTACAAGGATGACATAGCTCCTCTTTAGAGATCTATTTTTTTTTTTTGCTGATATTGGAAATATTGGCACGTTTTTGTTCCTGAAATTTTTGATAAAGAGGATAGAATATGAAATTAAGATAACTGCATAATATCTTAATGCATTAAAGGAAACACAATTTACCATGCATCTCAGTTTTCTTTTTAAAGTAGGTAGGAAGAACTTGTAAACTGTGAAGAATCATGAAGATCCAAAAGATAATGATTCTATTAGTCATGAATCTTGTAGTTGAAAGCAATAAAAAGTCCAATCCAGAATGGGCTGGTGAAATTATTGGCTCATGTAACTAAACATTCTTGATAGGACTGTAGTATAACATATAGGATGTTTTCAGCTGCAAGTAGCATAAGACTATTTATTCAAAGTGGTTTAAACAAAATCATTATTTTATGCAAGGCAGAGTGGGCTCCATAGTTGGAAAATAGATCAACTCCCAATGTCAACAACCTAGGTCTACCTCATCTCTGCTTTGCCTTTCTTGGCATTGGTATCTTGCTCAATTGGTAAGTAAGATGGTGCTGGAAATTCCTAGACCATATATAGATGAGGCAACATCCAGAGGAAGAAGAAGATCTCTTTTACTGTTTTTTCCTAGTTAAAAAAAATTTTTTTTTCATAAACTCCCTGGATGTCTTCCTCCCATATCATTTCAGCCAAGATTGGGCCACAGGCCTACTCCTAAATCACCACTTAGTCTAGTTTTCATCTTATGCCTGAAACAGAGGATATGAATCATTTTCCTCTACAAGACATAGGAGGGATAGATACTTGATATCTGCAGATTATGTTAAGAGGGAAAAAGTGTCCACCCTTTAAGTAAGACACTAGACCCAGAGGCTCTGCCTTTTTTCATGTGTTGGCTTTATCCCAGGCTCACTCTTCTAATATTGCAATGGTGGCTGCAGTAGTTTAGGACTCTATGTGTGAGGGGGGCAGGGTGTGGGGAAGAGGGGAGAAGAAGGGAAGGAAGGAGAGGAAACCTTTCCAGTAATTTCCATGGAAAAGAGGATTCTTTCCCCAGAATCCTCAACAATTTTTTTATTGGATATTGTTGGCCTAAATTAAAGTCAGAATTAATCATTAGTGGATTTAAACCTGATCATGATTTATTCTCTGTGGAATTGAGGATGGAGTCACTGTCACCGAAGCTACCATGTGGTTTAACATGGGAAGGAGAGGTTTCCAAAGAAAAATCAGCGGGGAGGGGAATGGATACTATAGGTATTGATGTCTTGCATGAAAGCAGTGTAAGGCCTTTCATCATGTGGCCTCAAAGGGCAACAGCTTCTCCTCCCATTAATCCATTTCTCCTGTAGATAGGCACACAATAAGACAAATAAGAAAATAAGATCACTCTTTACATGCTAAATTTATAGAAGGGAGCATGTAAGTCTCATAGAAGGTGTATGAAGTCTAATAGGTATATAGAAGACCAAGAAGTAACGTTAGCCTATGGTGATAATAATAGAAAATGTAGTATTTTAGCTAAGCTTTATTGGATGGGGAATTTTTTTTTTTTTACATACACAGACTGGGTTTAGAAGTTGGGTTTTAGCTATGACATTTTTTGGCTAAGGGAACGACATGTGTAGACATATGGAGATTGAAAAAATACGAAGTACAAAATTGATAAAGCCATGAAATTCTAAAACTGAACTGCCAATATAGTAGCTGCTAGCGAGATATGAATAATGAGCACTTTAAATGTGGCCAATTCAAATTGAGGGTAAGGTGTAAGGGTAAATAACCACCAGATCTTAAAACCTAATAAAACCTGTCCTAGTCCTGTGTTCAACAAACTGTGGCTCGTGAGCCACATGCGGCTCTTTGGCCCCTTGAGTGTGGCTCTTCCACAAAATACCATGGCCTGAAAGAGTCTATTTTGAAGAAGTGGTGTTAGAAGAAGTTTAGGTTTAAAAAATTTGGCTCTCAAAAGAAATTTCAGTCATTTGGCTTTGTTGACTAATGAGTTTGCCGATCACTGTCCTAGCCTGGCTTGGCTCAGTGGATAGAGCATTGGTCTGCAGACTGAAGGGTCCAGAGTTTGAGTTTGTTCAAGGGCATATGCCTGGTTGTAGACTGATCCCCTGTAGGGAAAATGCAGAAGGCAGCCTATCAATGATTCTCTCTCATCATTGATGTTTTTCTTTTTTCTCTCTCTCCCTCTACCTTCCTCTCTGAAATCAACAAAAAAATATTTTAAAAAGTATCTCAATTTTTATATTTATTATATATTGAAATTATATTTTGGGTTTATGGCGTTATATAATTGAGAAAATTAAATTAGATTAACTTCATCTATTTTCTTTTGTTAATGTGATTGTTAGAACATTGAAAATTATATGGCTTGCGTTACACTTCTATTGAGCATTGCTGCTCTAGACAATCGAACAGTCATGAGTATTCCATCTCTCCTATGAATATTGGCAATGATGGTGGTGCAACACCAAATATATAGATACCCTGGAAGATGTTAAGCATTACAGTTTATAATGAAAAAACCTCAGAAAGGTTTATCTAATAAATAGGTATTTTTTCTTATATGACACTTTGCCTTGAGAGTACTACATCTTATCTAGTATACTTATACTCTGGAAGCAAATATTTCTTAAAGGAACATTGATACTATAACTGCCTCACTGTATTTCTTCTTGTTATTTTTTTAAAAAAATCTTTTACTGTTAAGCATTTATAGCTATGTTGATTGTATAAAATCACTACAAAATGAGGACAATACAACCTAGTATACAGGTATGTTGTATTCAGTGAGATAAGAGGATCTGTACTGTGAATGCCATTGGGATATAACCTGAGCAGGCACTGTTAGACATTCTAGGAGAGAGGAAGATGACCAGGTTCTCATCTCTCTCAGAGTGAGAGTGACAAATATGTGTTATGGCAACTGGACTTCAAGGCAAGGTGACTCAGACACTGCAGTGAGGTATGAGATTTAAATGATGTGAGAAAAGTGGAAAGCATGATTCCACTTGGGCAGTTACATTTGAACAGAGTATCAATGAACAAGGGCATAGGGACTGAGTGGGCAGACAGGCATTTCAGATTTTGGATAGAAGGAAATGTATGCATGAAAGCAGGAGAGTTTACAATATGTATTTGAGTTTCCTTTGGTTTAAATATTCATGGATTTTAATAAATTACAACTGGCTCATGTGGCCTCATGGTACCTCAGTGGAGCATCTGCCAGCCAGGCAGTTCCTTGTATATGGGGACTGGTCGTACTCTTTGTACATCCAAAGTGCAGCACAGACCCTGCAAAGGCGGGTGCCCCAAGTGATGAGTGGATGAATGTAATATTTATTTTTATTTGTATTTTAAATATATTTTATTGATTTTTTTACAGAGAGGAAAGGAGAGGGATAGAGAGTTAGAAACATCAATGAGAGAGAAACATCTATCAGCCGCTTCCTGCACACCCCTTACTGGGTATGTGCTCGCAACCAAGATACATGCTCTTGACTGGAATTGAACCTGGGATCCTTGAGTCCACAGGCTGACACTCTATCCTGAGCCAAACCAGTTAGGGTTGAATGCAACATTTAGAACGTGGTGTTTCACGTTCTTATTTTTTTTTAGTTCAAAATACAGTACAGAGGATGTGTTTGAATTTCTAGATCTTTATCATAAACGTACAGATAGACTTGCTGATAGTTGTGCATTGAGGTTGTATGAGTGTTAGGTTGTTCTTCTCCCATGAAGAGTTGATCTGAAGCCATGGAGCTTCATTTACCTGCTGCTGCTGAGGGCTGGCTCTTACTCCATCTCCCAGGGACCATTACATTCTTGCAGGTATTCAACACGGCTCTCTGTGGAGCTCCATTCCATGAAGGATATAGCTGGCTCCACTCCTTCCTCCAGAAAATTAATGATGCCTTGCCTGCCAACTGTTGGCTACCTGGAATGGAACATTAGTTCGCAGGGGAGAGAACACAATGGAAAAGGGGTATACCTACAGGAAATCTAGTTGCTCTGCAGTGAAGCAAGTGAAAAATGGAAATAAAGGAAGCAGCTTACAAACTAGAATTTCATTTTGCGTGCGATTTCCTTTTTGGGACTCTCCCTTTCCCCCACCAGCTCTGTTATATTATCAGTATGTTTTAATGTTTTATTTCCTGTCTACTTGGTAATTTGCTTTTATATTATTGGTGTTTTGGATCCACTGTGAAGACCATGAACAGATTCATGGGAAAAGAACAAGGGGAAAACTAGGTTTATTTCTTTATTCACTTCTCATCATTTTGAGAAAGGAAGTCAGGAAAAGCTGTTTTCTAAGGATACTCCTTTCACCCTCCACCATTAATGATTTTTGTTAGTGGACTAATTAAACCATTGATTTATCATTAAAATAAGAAATATGAGCCATTCTTGTCTTGAATGACTTTTTTTTCTTTGAATAATACAATTTTTACAGTAGGGAACATTTGCAAAACTTACTAACTTTGAAGTCAAATATATTATGGCCTCACTGAGAACAAAAAGGGTTAAATTTAAAGGCCAACCAGTTAGCACAGCTCATAGACTTGGATGAGAAGGGGGAAGGGAAGGGGCAGCAGTTTTCCTTGTAGGTGTTTATTTGGTACCCTGCAGGCCCCTTGCTCTGTCCTCATCACTAGCTTCTTTCACACACCTCTGAGGTTTGGTCAGAGCTCTGCAGGCCACGCTGGACTTCTAATTGTATAGCCGGGAAAGCTGTTTCTATTCAGATACATTTTGATGTGGCTTAAAAAGCCATTTAATAAATAGTAACTATACCGTTTCTGAGATTCACGAGGCTTCTAAGATTCATGGATATGTTAAGGCTCAAGGTTCCAGAGGGAACTGGAAATGGTGTGAAACTTGGAAATATAGGGAGAGGGTGGAGCAAGGCTCTGGGATGAAAGAACTAACAATATTTGTGGCAAATATTACTTAATAAAAAAGTTAAGCCCTGGCCAGTGTTTCTCAGTGGGTTGAGCATTGTCCCATGTATCAGGAGGTTGCCAGTTCAATTTAGGGTTAGGGCACACGCCCAGGTTGTGGGCTTCATCCCTGGTGGGGGACGTGCTGGAAGCAGCCGATAGATCCATGTTGCACTCACATTGATTTTTCTTTCTCTCCGACTCTCTCCCTCTCTAAAAATTAAAAACATTTTTCATTTAGCCATTTTGGTATAAAACTGTTCTGTTAAAATGTCATTCTTTGGTTTGGTACATTGAATGTACTCAATAAATGTTTGTTAAGCCTCATTTCTAAACCAAAGCAAATCCTCCTCCTCTTCCATAGTTTTGTATGTGGGTTCACAAATTACCCAAAGGATGGTTGACAAACTTAAGAATAGCACTGCAGATTTCAGCAAAATGAATCCTATTTTTGAAGGTAAATGAGGTCAGATAAAAATTTGATCAACATAAGAAGTGCCTATAAAATCTCCACACAACTTTCCAGTGTTCTAGTTCTGTATCTACCATCATGTGAATTTGGCAGGCTGCATTACACACTCCAGAATTCAGTTTCTTCTTTTTTAAAATTAAGGAATTGGATTAATCTGTAAGGTTCATTTTAGACATGCTTTAGACATTTTTGTTTTAGCCCCTCTTTCACTAATTAAATTACTTGTTCTCAAGCACTGTAATGTAAAATACAATTTTCCTCATTAATTTTTTTAACAGTTTTTAAAAATAATCTTGCATGTATTTCATTGTGGCATAGAGAGCATGACCTGACCTTTGTGAATACAATCTTTGATTTCAGCACTGTAAATGGGAGGTGACAGAAGATTAAACCACTTTGAAATTGGCAAGATCTGAACTGAATCCTGATTGACAAGTACTGGCTTAGTGACCTCAGACTAATTATTTACTCTCACTAAGACTCAACTTCCTCATCTGTAATGTAGAGATGATAATATATTTATAAAGTTATTGTGAGCATTAAATCAGATAATAGATGTAACCTGCCTAGCACAGAGCCTGGTTTATGGGAAACAACAAAAGTAATATTGTTGATATAACCTTTTTTTAAATTGTTTTTTTAAATTACCATTTATATTTAATGTCATTTTGTATTAGCTTTAGGTATACAGCAGTGTAGTTAGACAATCCCATATCCTGAAATTTTAGCACCCGACCATGCCATTGACAATATTTCCTATCCTGACTTTGTTGATGTAACTAACCTATTATGTCATAAATCAGGACTATTTCATTCAAATATTTATTAAGTAAATGAATGACCAGAATGTTTTTCTGATGGAAACTGACCTAAGATGTTTTTTTCTTCTTGCAGATCTTATATTGCACTTTAAACACACCTAAAGTTGACATGGAAAAACTCTTAGGATCACAAGTAGGTCTTGAAGATTTCATATTTGCCCATGTGAAAGGGATAAAAAAAGAAGTGAGTGTGTATAAATCTGAAGATTCACTTGGTCTCACCATTACAGATAATGGTATTGGCTGTGCTTTTATAAAGGTAAGTCTTAAAAATTTCCTGTGTGATCTGAGAGTAACATTTAAGAAAATCTATCAGGTCGAAGACAGTTGGAAATGAACCTCAGGGTGAGAGCCAGCTAAGAAGGGATAGATAGATTGGTAATGGTTCATTAAAAAATGTTTTAAAGACATCATTTTTTTTGTTTACTCTTTCCTTGAGTTTCTTCAGGTCAGTTTAAACTTCCTCTAGAATTTAGAACTTACTGAAAAGCTGGCCCTGGTGCCTACTCATCCATATGAACTCTCTTAGGTCTGCAGTTTATTAACATCTGATGATTTCTATGCTGATTTCCTGATTTAGTGTTATTTCCAAGTGTACATACTTTTGACCATCTTATTTACTTCTTTAAAAATGCTCTTCAAACTTTTCTAACTGTTGTAATTCCTTTATTGAAATACAAAGAGAGCACCATGGAGCTGCAAAGGCAAGAGAAGGAAGTTTGAGGAGTGGCAAAAAGAAAAGTAGATTCATCTCTTAAAAACAGCAGTTCTATTATTGTAATAAGTAGACGAATCATGAACTTGGAATTTTGCATACATTTTCTCATTTAATCCTTATAATAGTTCTATTTGGTTGGTACTATGTTTTTCATTTTATTTACTTTTTTTGTTGAGGTGTAACAAATTATTAATGTACAGCTTAATGAATATTTATATACTTACTCCTGTGTAACCACCACCCAAATGAAGGAAAGTTTAATTTCTATCACCCAGAAGGCTCCTTTTCCAATTAGTATTTGTAGCTTTTCCCCACAAAGGTAGCCACTCTCTGACCTCTATCACCATAGTTTTGCTTGTTTTTGAACATCATGTAGGTAGATCATATATCACGTACTCTACTGTTTCTGCCTTCTTTTGTTCAACATAATGCCTGAGATTCATCCATGGGCATTATTATTAACCTCTATTTTACAGATGTAGAAAATAGGACCAGGAGGTCTAAGTAGCTTGCTCTAAGTTTTCCAGCTGGACAAATTCAGGATTTGACTCCAACAGATCTGACTCCAGAGCTGGCTGTCCTATCACTGAGCTAAGAATACATGATAAACTTCATGCAACAGAGCATGCTTCCATGCCTGTACTTTGTCTGAATTTTGGATTTGCTGATGCACTGTCATCATTAAAATATAGTCTTAGGGAAGTTATCTTCTTAATTGTAAATAGTACCTTATTTAACTTCCCATTTGATAGAATGACTATTTTTAGCTCTGCAAAAGATATGACAGTGCTGAAGGTTGAGTGGGTGACTAAATGGAAAATCTGTGAGTTGGAAAGTCATGTGGGATTATCTGGGGGAAGCTCAGGACATGCGGCACACACAGCAATGCCTTTCTAATGTCAGCAGGGAAGGACTTGGAAGTTTTGCAAACATGCGTGGATTTTTTATATCTTAGCCTCTGACGTTCAGAGCTTTGTGTTTCTATTTTTTATTTGATGCCTTGTCAAACACGTGCCTGCCTCAGAGCTCTAGTCACTGGCCCCATAGAGACAGAGAACATGATGGCAAAGAGAAATGGTACATACACCAAACTGCAGACATATAGTTCAACTTAGAAAAGAATATTATGCTGTGTACATGGTTGCTGGGATTTTCTAAAAATTGAGAGGGAATAATTTCAAACTTATTGAATGTAATAATAACATAAAGAACTCTATAAAGCCCTTTACTCAGATCTACAATTTGTACCAAATGCTACATTTGCTTTTTTCTTCTCTCTCTCACACATGTATTGTGTGTATAGGCACACTCATAGACATACATGTAATTTTCCCTGAACCATTTGAAAAAGTGGACTGCATAGGTCTTCTCTTTCCCTTAATACTTCAGAATGCAGTTACTTAGCACAATGATGTTTTTTTACATATACCTATATTACAACTATGAAATTCAGGAAATCTTTCAGTGGCAAATGCTTTTAAACTAATCTAATGTGTCCATACTGCAATTTTATCAGTTGTCCTAATAAATTCCTCTGTAGCTTTCCCGTTCACTCCTCCTCCCCCCCTATAGGTCCAAAATAGGATCAAGAATTTCATTTAGTTGTCATATCTTTTTAGTTGTCTTTATTCTAGAAAAGTCCCTCAGCCTTTTAAGGAATAACTCTGTTTGGGCTTTTCTGATTTTTCTTCCTGTTGAAAAGCCAGTTTTGCATTTTTGGCAGGAAACTTAGTGATGTGTCCTTCTCAGTGTGCTGCATTAGAAGGTGTGTCCTGTTGGTTTGTCTCATTTATGACTTTAATTTTTGTCACTTGTCTAAATTAGTGTCTGCCAGTCTTATTCACTGCAGAGTTCTGTTTTCTTTTGCAGCAATTTGTAGGGAGATACTATGAGATTATGAAAATATCCTATTCTTACTTGTACCCCACAGATTTTGCATCTATTGGTAAGTTTTGCTGGAATCAGTCTTTATTTTAATGGTTGTAAAATGGCATTTTTTAAATAATTTCATCATTCCTTACATATTTCTCTAAAACATTCTAATGAAAAAATCATTCCACTTATTTTTTTGTTTACCTATTATCAGCACGGACAGGTGGTTTCTTATTTTATTTAGTGGGTTATAGTCCATTACTATTGTTTACTCTGATGCTCAAATCCTCTGAGAGGGGCCTGCAGGAATTTCCCTCAGCTGCTCCTGTATCCTTTTGACATAGCTCCTGTCATTTTGGTGAGCAGTTCTTTCCTTTTGGCACAAGATATTCTAGTTTCACCTTATATGTTCTTTTCCCCAGGTCTGGAATCAACCATTTCTGTAAGGAGCTCTTGTTTTTTTAGTGAGGACTGATATTTCAAAATCAGGATTGGATATTCATTCATTGCTGTTGGAGTGTCATTGTTTCTAGTTCCTTTCAGGGGCAGGATTAAAAAACATGCATTTTAGAATCCATAAATTTCCTAGAGGCCCGATGCATGAAGTTTGTGCAAGACTACCCTTCCAAGCCACAGCTGCCTCCATCCCTCCCTCGCAGCCCAGGCAGCTGTCTGGATCCTTCCCTTGCAAGCCATGGTGGCTGCAGCTCCAGCTTACTCCCAGAAGGACAGAAGGATGTCCAGTCTAAATAGCATATTACACTTTTATTATTATAGATTATTGTGCTTCCAATCATATTCCTGCCCACAGAGTTCTTCTGGGTTTCCCCATACTTTTCAAAATCATTGAAATATTTTCTCATTTGCTTAGTACTACACTGTGCACAGAATAGTTTTAGAATTGCTATATTCATACTGCGCATCTTTTGTCTTTAAGCTAAATTGATGTATATAATCAAAGGATTCTATTCAAAAGTTTCTGGGAATTGATTTTCTCCTGCTCTCATGGCCCCCATAATTATTATTCATTTAAAATGAATTGAGTCCAATTGCTTTTCTCAGTTGAGGTTGATTTATTCCTCTCATTCTTATTTTTTTTCTGAATATGTAAAATATTAACATGATTCAAAAGTCAAAACTATGTTAAAAGATATTCAGAGATGTGTTACTTTCCCTCCACCCTTCCATCTCTTCTATCTCATTACTCATTTCCCCCACCCTGTAGAAGTAATCAATTTCATTAATTTCTGTCTCACCATTTCTGAGTTTATTTTTGCCAAGTAAAGCAGAAAAAAAATGGACTTTGCAAGAGTTCAGCATGGTCCTGTGCAAGAATGATATGTAATCTTCTCTGTATAGTTCCAGTTTTAGTGTATGTGCTGGTGAAGTGACTATTTGACATGCTTTTAGCAGTGGCTGGAAGTTGGGTAGTTGAAGTCAGAGTAGGAGAGTGTGATAGGGCTTCAGACAAAGGGAAGGTCAGGAGGGAGGATTCCATGCCTAGGAAGGCAGTGCAGTGCATAGGAACATGATTTACAATCAGACAGGCCTGCTTTTAGTCAAGGTTTAACCACTCATTAACTTGCTATGTGACTTTGGACAAGTCATTAAACCTCTCTATGCCTTCTCTCAAATGGGAATATTAGCACCTACTTTATAGGATTATTTAACTATAAAATGATGATACATATGAGATGTTTTACATACTTAAAACTGACTAGAAGCCTGATGCACAAAAATTATGTAAGAATAGGCCTTCCTTCCCCTGGCTGCCAGCACCAGCTTCCCTCTGGCACCCAGGACCTGGACTTCCCTTACAGACCTGGCTTCATCAGGAAGGTCGTCCGGAAGGATGTCCAGTCTAATTAGCATATTATGCTTTTATTATTATACATTATTATAGATAGCTAGAAACTTAATAACAGTAATAATAACAAATCATCACATAATTAAGAGAGATCAATGCAGATAAATATATTGAATAGTGCTGTATGGCCCAAACACTTCAGGTAAAAAGACAACAGACTTAAACAGGAAAAAATTTCTATATTTATAATAGAGTAATATGCAAATTAGTATTACACTGTCATGTAACGACCAATCAGCAAGAGGGCAAGGCAGCAGCAGAGAGCTACAGGAGGGTGGGGCAACAAGAGAGCTACGAGTGGCGGTGAGAGGGGTGGCAAGCTGAGGCAAGCGGCAGCGAGCTACTTGTGCACAGGGCCACAAGTGTGTGTGTGTGTATATCAGTCACAAAATTGAGTATATTTAAAGAACAAAATCTTTACATTCCTATAACATTTTAAGACTATATTTGGCAAATATTTTCTATAAAGGGTCAGCTAGTCAATATTTTAGGGTTCATTATAATTTAAGGTCACACACTCTCTGTTTCAACTACTCAGCTCAGCCATTGCAGCACAGAAGCAGGTATATACAACACTTAAATGATGAGCATAGATGTATTTTAAATAAGTACAATTTTATCTATAGGCACTGTAATTTAAATTTAGTATAATTTTCACATGTCACAATTATTCTCGCATCCAACCACTTAAAATGTAAGAATCACTCATATCCCATGAGCTACATAAAAACAAATGGCTATACGAGCCATTGTTAGCTGCTTCCCTAGTTTAAGAGAAGACTTGTACTTTGATTCAAAATAGAAATAAGGGCTTAAACCAGGTGATTAAGGAATGAGGCCAAATTAACTTAAAACTAAATTTATTTTGAATTAAATGATTTATAAATAACCTCAAAATGGTCATTATAGAATATCCTCTTGTAGAAACCTTTATGATTTGGGATACTTTTACTTTAGTGGAATTAAGTTAATCACATTTTATTTAGCATGATCATTATTTTGAGAAATATGGTATTTATATATTTCTAACTTTTTGATTACTCAATTACCCAGAACTAATAGTTAGCAAGAATGGAAGCGTGCAAGTTCAGGGGGCAAGAGGATTCTAGATGGAAATTAGAACATGTGAGAAGAGGCATGTAAAGCCAAAGAGAAGTGGTGATCTGAGGAAATAGCTAATATTTGAGATATGGAAGCTGTGATATTGATGAAGAGCAGCTTTAGGAGAAATAAGCAAAAGTAAAGTGGAAAGGTGGGGTTGTCTAAAAAGAGATTTCAGAGTTCAAAGGTGATAGGTCAGTAGCACAGAACTCAAAATTGCTGACCATGGCAGTGGGACATGCAGCTCAAACAACTTTGAATCTGGTGCTTTAGACTTTGGGGAGGATAGGAGGATAAAATTATACTAAATTTAAATTACAGTGCCTATAGATAAAGTTGTACTTATTTAAAATACATCTATGCTCATCATTTAAGTGTTGTAATATACCTGCTTCTGTGCTGCAATAGCTGAGCTGAATAGTTGAAACAGAGAGTGTGTGACCTTAAATTATAATGAACCTTAAAGTTCTGCTGATTCCTGTGATGAGAAGACAGAGTTCTATAAATATATGGGGTGTAATAATAAAAGATATTATCATACTGTCGGAAATGGTTGGGAACCTCTAAGCTTACTAATGTTGTAAATTCCTATCTTCCAAAAGAATATTTAATGTCTTCTTTGCTTTTTTTTAGCATCAACCTCCAAAGTCAGGTGAAGGAAAGTTCTGAGTGTTATAGTGAATGATATTAAGTGATACAGTAAATATAAGTATAGAATTAATGCCTCTTTTTATCCCTTCCTAATCTTTTGTGCCTGAGTAGCACTTTTAGCAATGTTATTAATCTCTATCAAATTATGGTTATGATTATAAAAGTATATTAGATTTCAGAAATTTCTCTCAATTGCCACTTCCTTCTTTATCTATTTAGGAAGCTAAGGCTCAGGTACATATAATTAATGTCTCCCACTTTGCTTCTGTATCTGGCTCACCTTATGGTACTCTTCCACCAAGTTTCTTATGTTGACTTTCCTGTCTCTTCATCCCAGATCCGTATCTGCTGCCCGTGATGATTACATATGCTTTGACTTTTCTCTTGCTCACCTGGATTATCACCTGCTGACTTCTGTAACTGCCTCTCCTTCCTCTGTCTGGGCACTCTTCTGGTGGCTTCAGTGGCTACTCACAGGGCCAGGTAACCCTAGATTTCTGTTACTCTGCCCATTACTTTACCGGTAAGATTCATACAGGTCTTTAAAGGCTTTTATTTAGTTAGTTTTATATAACACTTATTTTTAACAAAATTACAACAATGAAAAATGAAAAATTATATGAGAAATCTGTATGGTATAGTTGATTGAAAAAAATAGGTTCAGAATGTATCAAGAAATAACTTAGAATAAAAATTAAGAAAAAAGTCAAGAGTTATAGATTTTCACATTCCCTAGTGTTTTAAGAATGGTTAGGTGACAGAATATTAGAGATTTCTTTGGCTGAGAGTATTACAGATGTCTCCCATTTCCTTCCCTTTTCCCCCCTCCATCTGGCTCCCACCTCACCCTAAGCCTTTCACCTCACCATTGTCTGTGTTTATGGGCTGTGGAGATATTTTGTTTGTCTATTTCTTTTGATTTTAGTGTTCTGTTTAATCTGGCTTATGTTTCTGTGAGTGTTGTGTTGTAGCTACCCTTCGTTGTTTCCATAGCTTATAAGGCTAATGTGCACTTATAAAAAAACAATGCCAGCTAGATTATGAAATTTCTGGTTTCTTTGCTTTATAATAAACTATTGTAATAATATTGTTAAGCTCTGTTTGAATCAGCATTATTGTGTCATTGGCACGAAGCATAGTAACTATTACAATGAACATAGCAGTGCTTTTAAAATTTCAGGGTAAAAAACTTGTTGTGAGTTTTGGAATTTTAGTAATAAAATTTAAAAATTAAACCTGCCCTAGCTGGTTTGGCTCAGTGGATAGAGCATTAACCTGCAAACTGAAGGGTCCTGGGTTCAATTCTGGTCAAGGGCACATGCCCAAGGTTGCAGGCTCGATATCCAGTAGGGGGCATGTGGTAGGCAACCAATCAATGATTCTCTCTCATCATTGGTGTTTCTCTCTCTCTTCCTCTTCCTTCTTCTCCAAAATCAATAAAAATATATTTTTTAAAAAAATGCCCAACCTTCCCAGGTTAGTCTTTTACAACTTTTTTTTTTCTTTTGGCAATATTATGGACATACTGGGGTACATTAGATCAATTTCTCTCTTAACTATTGGACACAGTGATCCATTAGCCCACTGATTCAGATGTTATTCTTCCACCCTGCAAGAGTGAAGAATACTAATACTTTTATCACATAACTAGAGTCCTGGTGCATGAAATTTGTGCACCAGGGAGGTGGGGTCCCTCAGCCCAGCCTGTGCCCTCACACAGTTCAGGAGCCCTTGGGGTATGTCTGACTGATGGCTTAGGCCCACTCCCCCCTGTGAGTATCTGCCCCCTGGTAGTCAGTGTGTCATAGCCATTTGTTCAGTCGATTTGCATATTAGTCTTTTATGCCTGTGGGATTAGGCCAAAACTGGCTCTCTGACACTCCCCGTGGGATCCCAGATTATGAGAGGCTACAGGCCAGGTCAAGGGACCACACCAGTGCACAGTAAGGGTTGGTGAGGGACATGGGAGGTTGGCTAGCCGGAGAAGGACTGCAGGAAGGCTCCAGGGCATGTCCAGCATGTCTTGCTCTGTCCTGATCAGCCAGACCCCAGCAGCAAGCTAACCTACCAGTTGAAGTGTCTGCCCCCTAATGGTCAGTGCATGTCAATGCGACTGGTTGACTGGTCGACTGTCTGCCCCCTGGTGATCAATGTACATCATAGTAAGTGGTTCAGCAGTCTTAGCATATCATTAGCATATTATGCTTTGATTGGTTAAACAGATGACCGGACACTTAGCATATTAGGCTTTTATCATATAGGATATGATAGAAAGGATTTGTGACACCTGAGGCTGATTGTGGTCTTCATTTTGCTCCATTCCTTATCTCTGTGGAGGAACTTGTCCATCCTTTTCAGGGTTGTCATTTGTGCAGTTTTCTGGAGTTGCTGTTCCTAAAATCCTTCAGAAATTCTTAGTGGTCTCTTAGGAAGACTTAGCCCTCATTTTGAGGCCGTAATATTGTATCCAGGTAAGATAGATTTAAGAATAATCAATTTGAAATTTCTCTTTGACTCCTAAATTCTCCTCACCTAAAATATATAAGTGGAAAATGATGCTATAAAAATCATTCTTATTGGCTCCCCAAATGGTAAACACACCTGTCTTTTATTAAGTGTCAATTTTCTTAGCTAAGGTTGCATGAAGTCTTGAATCACAGCATTTGTAGCAAAGATTTAAAAAATATAGCCAGTAGAAAAAGCTCAAGCTCTGTCCTTATGTAATGGACTTCATGTTGAAATGATTTAATAATCATTTATGGAGGGACTCTTCTCTGCAGGCTTTGTGCTAGCCACAGGGCATACAATAGTGAATAAGACCATCTACATCCCTAAGCTAAATAAACAATTACACTGTGGTTATGTTGAACTTGGCAAATTACTTGATCTCCCTAAGTCTCAATTTTCCTGATCTATGACATGAGACTCTCATTAAGGTTGTTAAAATTAAATGAGATAGTAAATGTAAAGTGCTTAGCTTAGAGCTCAGCATATGTAGCAAGAAGTACTGTAGAAGCATGATGAGAGAGGTACCTTACCTAATCTCGGGGAAGTGGGCTGGAGAAGGTGTCAGGAAGAGTTTCTCAGAGGAGATGTTGACTATGATGGGGCTGAATTCTGAATGATAAGGAAGAAGAAGAATGGGTGGAGGTAAGATGGTTGTCTTTTGTTGCTTGGTCTTCCATCTTTAACTGAGCATTAAATTGCATTGTTAATATGTTAATATTATTGTATGTTATGCCTTAAGAACATGAAAAGTAATGTTACAAAGTTATATTTTACATTAAGCAATATCCTTAATTTTTTTTCAGAGAATTAAAGAGGGCAGCATAATTGACTCAGTTAAGACAATCTGTGTGGGAGATCATATTGAATCCATAAATGGAGAAAATATTGTTGGGTGGCGTCATTTTGATGTTGCTAAGAAGTTAAAGGAATTAAAAAAAGAGGAACTTTTCACCATGAAGTTAATAGAACCTAAGAAGGCATTTGGTAAGTTGGTTTTATGTGTGTGTGTGTGTGTGTGTGTGTGTGTGTGTGTGTGAATATTCTTTACCCCGACATCTTTCTTTTTTAAAATCACTTCATTACCACTATTTATATCATACTTATATTTTTCTCTTCGTGCTGAATTGTTTTTTTTCTTTTTTATATTTTCTATTTATAAGTGTTTTTAATTACAGTGTATATTTAATATTATTTTGTATTAGTTTCAGATGTATAGTATAGTGGTTAAATACTTATCCCCACTGAAATTTCCAGTTTCCTTGACTTCACTCTCTAAGGGAAATGAGTACTGCGGTGTGGTGCCATGTGCTTCTGGTGTATCATTTGAGAACATAGGAAATAATAGATAGTACTACTTATAAGGAACAGAAACATTGAAGGACAAAAAAATGGCCTAGAAGGACATTTTCTAAAAAAGGCATTTGGAGTTACAGAGCCTTTGAGTTTGATGTGGTTGTTTCAAGCCAAGAACAGCACATTGTATTGTGTTCATCTTCCTAAGCAGTTTGATTGTTATGAAGCTCTCTAAACTATATTAGCTGTCATTCCTGGACCGCAATAGCAAAAACTTCAGTTACACACAGAAGTGGTATTTAAAATAGTTGTCTAGTCTATTTTAAAGACTTCCTTCAATACTTTTCCTCCTTTGGCATTCTGAATTGGCAGGGTGGGATGGTATGAAATTACTTTGGTGTGACATCTGTACTTGCTTGGTTTTAGCCATGGCAGCTGTGTTCCAGCTCTTGTTCAAACCCCCAGGGCCATCTCATCCCCAGGAAATGGTGCCAGCTTCTCTCAGTACCCAGCACTATTTTAATAAGCCAAATGACGGCCTAGTGTTGATCAGTGTGAAAATATCTTCAGAATTATTCTGGGCTTGCCCTTACTCATCCATGACCCCACCCACTTGATGTTCTCCCCTTTGCTCAGAGAATAGAAATATTCCTTGTGCAGTGGTTCTCAACCTTTCTAATGCCGTGACCTTTTAATACAGTTCCCCATGTTGTGGTGACCCCCAACCATAAAATTATTTTCGTTGCTACTTCATAACTATAATTTTGCAACTGTTATGAATCGTATCTGTGTTTTCCAATGGTCTTAAGCGACCCCTGTGAAAGTGTTGTTCGACCCCCCAAAGGGGTCGCGACCCACAGGTTGAGAACTGCTGTCCTTGTGGCTTCTCTAATGGCTCTTTCCTCAGGGTAGTTAATGACCGTGATGGGAGGATGTGGTGGGTCTGGGGACTTACACTTCTTCCTTGAGCAAGAAAGTGGCAGATCTTAGCCATATGGAATTGAAAAATGTTTTCTGCTTCCATGCGGCTCTGTGTCATTTACTGGGAATACAGTATAGATTACATTACTTGTGGGAGACAGAGATCCAAGAAGATGTAAGGAAAGGATGCTTTATGCCAGTGCTGCTCTGGAGGGATCACTCTGGAAGCCATGGCTCTGGATAAGGTGATGCTGCGTGGTGCATTGCAGCATCTGAGCTCGCTTCTCACAGAGGAAGGTGGGCCAGCACTTGGATTTCTATCCAGCAGTTCCTTTTGAAGTGGCTTTATCATAGTATATAAATTGATAGCATGTAGACAGGTTGAGAGAAAGAGTATTTGATTTGTTTATTATTTAAAAATATTTTTATTGATTTCAGAGAGGAAGGGAGACGGAGAGAAAGAAATATCAATGATGAGAGAGAATTATTATTGATCAACTGCCTCCTACATGCCCCACACTGGGGGACTGAGTATATAACCCAGGCATGTGCCCTGACCAGGAATCGAACCCTGATCTCCGGGTTTATAGGTCAATGCTCAACCACTGAGCCTTGCTGCCTGGGCAGAAATAGTATTTGAGTTAGACTCTGTAAATCAAAGTCATTCTCATAGTACAGCCCAAGGAATATAATTTTCTTTCTACATTTACCTCTGCCTTGTAATTTTGTTTTCCAAGTTTACGTTTTCGTATTTTTTCTTTGCTGCCTCATAAGAATTCCAGAAGATTTGAGAAGGACACTGGGTACAATTTTCCTAAAGAAGGTATATTATTTCAGCATCCCAAATTCTGATGGTGCTGTGGGTTAGGATACCTGGAGGTTGATATTGGAGCAGTGACAGATTTTCATTTTCCAAGGGTTCTATGGCAGTTTATCTTAACACAACATAAGTTTGCTGGTTTACGTGCATTTTCCACTCTGTGGGTTGGTCCTTGCCTCTGGGCCCCAGCCTGGGGACTTTTCTCTTAGATGTAGGCCTTACTTCCCTGCCCATTCTTCAGCCCTTAATTTTGCAGTTTATCTTTTTGCCTCTGAGATAAAGGCAATACTAGTTTGTTCCACATCCTCTGGCTTCATCCCAGCATGTCACTCTTTGCCAGGGAGAGAGTATACTGGTATATACATATGGAGGTACTTGGGTGACTAGGCTTCCCCCAATTCTCTTGGTCCTAATCTTACTTTTTGCTATGTTTTCTTTCTTCTTTTGTTATTTTAGCATTATTCTGGATGCATTGACTCAAATTTCATATTTTGTTTTTATTTTAAATGATTATTTGACTCTCTGCCATCTTGGAT
The DNA here is from genome assembly GCA_004026805.1 of Lasiurus borealis. Classification (NCBI taxonomy): domain Eukaryota; kingdom Metazoa; phylum Chordata; class Mammalia; order Chiroptera; family Vespertilionidae; genus Lasiurus; species Lasiurus borealis. Next base: position 29,805 of record PVJN01021859.1, read on the forward strand.
TTCTACCAGGAGAAAGGGCCAGTCTAGTTGAGGTAGAATTTTTCTCTTTTCTGATTCAAATAGGCCATATTGGCTGAAGCTAAGTCATTTCTGGGATTTTACCAAAAGCTGACAGAAATGGCCACACACTTCAATATTTTTCTAGCAATTTCCCTAAGGATTTAGCCTCAAAAGCATGTGGACTGTGTGTGTCCCAAAATACAGGAGGGAATAGGGTAGTAAGCTGCCTTGTAATGGAGTAACATGGATGATAAACACAACTCAGCTATGAAGAGGGGCATTCTCCCTACCTGCTTCCATTTCCATAGTTAGGTCTACCACTAGTCATATCCCACTTCGAGGGGCCATTATATGTGTCAAGATTTTTTGAGGACTATAGAATAAGCACTATCTAAATTAAGGAAATATGTTTTTCTCCAAAGTTTAATAGGTAGATCTCAGAAGACTGTTGATCAAGCCATGGGAAGCTTAGGAACCAAGGTTGTTTCAGGGATATCTGAACCAGGAACCCGTCATTGTACCGGCTTAATTGATTCCTTCCAATTATTTTCTGCCTTCATGTTCCTCTGCTCATGATTCAAATTCCTGGGATAGAGGAGGGAACTGATTAGGTCATACGCCCATCTTGATAGTGGAAAGGCAAGCTACATGATTGATAGGTCCTCCAAAATCACACATAACAGTAAAGAGGGAGTTTTCTTTTGGGGAGGAAAAAGGCAGATGCCAACATTACCATTTCTCCTAAGCTGTTACCTTTTGGCAAAGCAGTGTTAGTTTTCTCTTGACTTTGAATCTGACTTTAGCCATACATGACATAATCAGTCTGGGTGTATCAGAATGAATCTGGATGGATGAGTTGGTTTTGGGTGACTGGTCTTAAAGGTTTTTCTGCTAGGTGTTGGTTACTATAAAAATGATTGTCTGACAATGGGCTATCTAGAGACCATGATAGCATCAAAGCATTCTTTCAGGAGAAAGGAAAATCCATATTCTTCTTGGTGTTGGCCATCAGATTTAGAAGGGGCCGTACTCTACAGATATGGGCTATATTTCTGGGAAGGTTCTTCATTTATGTATTACACAAATAATTTGAGAAGCTGTTTTAGGTACTCTGCTAGTCATAACAGATGCTAAGAAAGAAGACTAAGTTATAGATTTGTCTTTTTAGGGCCTCATAGAAGGCTGTTATATACTGAATTGTATCCCCCTAAAATTCCTATGTTAAAGTCCTAATTTTTAGAACCTCAGAATGTGGCCATATTTGGAGATAAGGTTTCTAAAGATGCAATTAAGTTTAACTGGGGTCTTTAGGGTGAGCCCTGATGAAATTGACTAATGTACTTATATGAAGAGGAAATTTGAACCTGGAGACATAAATGGAGAAAGTCATGTGAACATGAAAATAGTCATCTGCAAGCCAAGGAGAGAGGTTTCAGAAGAAAGCAACTCTGGTGACACCTTGATCTTGAACTTCCAGCCTCCAGAAGTACAAGAAAATAAGTAAATTTCTGTTGTTTAAGCCAGGTGTTACTTTGTTGTGGCAGCCCTAAAAAAGTAATATAAAGGTCAGTAAGCAAAAAAAAAAAAGATGTGGTGCAATTGCAATTTCTTTGACTATGACAATAGATCACGGGCTCCCTAACAATCTGAAAGGTACAGATTGGGTATCTTTGCAGTCCTTTGGCCTTGGCAGATGGCAAGAACATACTACTGATATATTTTCATTCAACTTATATTTGAATAGTTAGTATATACTTATTTTAGGATGCTAGTTGTTAGGATAATAGTCACAGTTATTGAGAGCCTACTCTATTCCATTGCCATACTACATGCTTGGTATATCCATGAATTCTTGCCTACAGCAAATTCCTGGCTAGTGGGAAGAGATGGATATATATATATATATATATACATATATATATATATATATAATAAATTTAATGAAGCTTTTAGAGGTGCTGAAACATACTAGAGGTATAAAAGTGAAGACATCAAGTCCACATTAGGAGTTTAGGAAACACTTTCTGGAGAAGGGATTTGAGCTGAATCACATTTTGATTTTTTACAGAGAGGAAGGGAGAGGGATAGAGAGCTAGAAATATAGATGCGAGAGAACATCAACCAGCTGCCTCCTACACACCCCCTACTGGTGATGTGCCCACAACCAAGGTGCATGCCCTTGACCAGAATTGGACCTGGGACCCTTCAGTCTACAGACTGACGCTCTGCTCTATTCACTGAGCCAAACTGGTTAGGGCTGAGCTGAATCTTAAAAGAGACTTGCTCAATGAACAAATTAAGGAAGGTTTTCCTAGGGAGTAGGAACAGACTAAGCAAATATGCAAAGGTATGGAGCAGTATTATATCTGGGAATATGATATATAATATTTGACCATTTGGTCAATTTGCATATTATGCTTTTATTATTATTAATAAAGAGTAGATAGTGGAAAACTAGAGAAGGGTTTTAGGTAGGGGAGTAACATAAGATTTGGATTTTAGAAAGATTTTTTGAAGACTGTGTCAGACAGTGGGGTGGGCTATGAGATAAAGATTAGGAAATCCATAAAGATTCAATTGTGTTACTTGAGAAGAAGAAAATAAAATTCTGAATTTAGATATGGAGATAAGAAATAGTTCAGAGGAATAGACAATTGTTTACTGGCACCATTTGTGCATACCTCTTTTCAGCTTCATGTTCAGTGACATCAAGTTGGTTGTTTAAAATTGGCTATGGTGGGGTATTTACATCACAGAAATAATCAAGTGCTGTAAATTGGAGTTTTGTAGCCTGGAGAGGTGATTGTTAAATATTTACCTGCATACCACTTGATGTTAAGAAGGTAGAATTAGTTACCCATTGGACATAGAGGTAAAAGAAAAGAAATTGCAAATGATAACTCAGAGATTTGTGGCTTGTGTGAGGGACCGAGTGTAGTGCTATTCTTTGAAATGAGAAATTCTTTAAAAAAAAAGATTTGAGTGAGGAGATAGAGATTAAACTTATAGTACAATTTTGGATCTTAAAAATTTGAAATCTGTGGGGTAATTCTGTTAGATATTGAGAACAGGGGTCTAGGGAAAGGGATTTATGAGTATAGTTCTAGGCTGTTTAACAACAGGGATACATTTTGAGAAGTTGTTATTAAGAGACTTTGTAGTTGTGCAAACATCAGAGTGCACTTGCACAAACCTAGATGGTATAGCCTATTACTTACCTAAGCTACATGTTATGGTCTATTTCTCTATAGGTGAGGAAAAATAAATTCTCCTTTACTCTGAGTTGTTGGGTTTTAGGTAGGTGGCCCTGATTACCCTTCAGGAGCAGGGGGAGGTGGAGAAGCTCTGAGGGTCAATCAGGGCTAGCAGCTGCTACTTGCACCTGCTGAGTGCTGGGTGGGACTGTAGTGCATGGAAGCAAAGAATTTTCAGTAACTACCAGAGGCTTGCTCCCATGACAGTGACTGGTGGCCCATCTTTGACTGGGGCCCCTGCTCACTTGCTCCATCCTCCTACTGCAGCCAATGCCTGCCATGTTTCACACTCTGTCGCCTGTTGCCAACACCTACCATGTTCCATGTGTGCCCCCTGATGGCCAGCGCACATCATAGCGGCCGGTTGTTTTTTTTTTTTGGTTCTGCCATTTGGTCTATTTGCATATTAGGGTTTTATATATATAGATGTGTGTGTATCTATATCTATTTATCTACATATAGATATTATATACTTATGGGTCATGATATAATACACTTATTTCTCACTCTGTGTCATTGCAAAAAACATTTGAAAGCCACTGATTTAAATGACTCCCTTATTGAAAGTCTGTAGTTTAATGGGAAATCTCCCCTATCCAGCATGGTTTCTTTTGGTCAGCTGCTTTCTGATCCAAATTTTCCTTCTTCTAGCCATGAGTTGATGGCAACCATCCCAGTCCTTATCAAGTAGCGGCTGGAATGTCTCTGGTGCTATTTTCTTTCTTTTTTTTTAAGGGCATGGCTCACTTCCTTCCCTCTTTTGCCAATGAAAAGAACATGTCTCCACAATGAGCTCAACACTGCAGAGTTTGCCCTGTAAACCCAGATTTTCCCAAAGCTATGAAAAGTCACTCTTCCATTTAACTGGCTGTAGGACCAGACTAGCTCGACTGGTTTGTTTTCCTATGAGGCCTTTTAATGGCAGAAAAATAATTATTAAATGTGTGAGGCTTTGATTCCATTTTACTTAGAGGAATTTGTTTGGTTTATCCTGGAGACTTTTTAAAATTTGCAGTTGTTGCTCTTCATGGAAAGAGGTTTGTGGAAAGAGGCCTGAAACGTTTCTCTAAAGTGTTTTGAAAAA
>PVJN01021860.1:0-33881 GCA_004026805.1 Lasiurus borealis
AGGCCCAGCCAGCGGGCTCAGGGGCGGAGCATCAACCTTGGAACCAGGAGGTCAGGGTATGATTCCCGGGCGGGGCACAGGCCTGCGTTGTGAGCTCGATCCCCAGTGGGGGGCGTGCAGGAGGCAGCTGATGGATGCTTCTCTCTCTTACTGCTGTTTCTCTCTCCCTCTCCTTCTCTGAAGTCAGTGAAATGAAATAAAAAGGGAAAAAAAGAAAAACTTCCAGCAGCAAGTTACGTGAGGCGATTTGTGAAGTGTGTTCTAGGACATGGATCTCCATTTCACCCGAACGAGGTGGGACGGCACAGCCAGCTGCCCGCACAACTGGTGGGCGCTCCCTGCGCTCAGCAGCGGGCACCGCACCGGCCTCACCCTCCACTAAGACAGCACACCCAAAGCACACAGCGTGGTACCCAGAAATCTTTAAAGGTTCTGCTGACCCATGATTTAACTGTGACTTGCAACGATAAATTGTCCTGTCGTCTATTTAAATAGATACCACTCTCTAATGCACCTCCTCTGTCCTACAGAAACGGGCCAAATGCCAAAGGAGAGGCCGAGGGTCTGCACACGTCCCTGTCAGTGCGGGTCCCAGTCACACCCAGGCCGGGAGGGAGAGGCACTGAAAAGGGGCCAGGCCAGGGCGGGGCGGAGGGGTGGCTGCAGCCGGGGCTGTCCCTCCCCGCACGCTCTGGGCAGGCCAAGCCCCAGCTTCTCCACCTGGATCTGCATGAGGCCCTAAGGCTGCTGAGAGAGGAGCCCCAGGTCGGGGCTGTACCCGTGTCTTCCTTCCCTCACTTGCCCTCACATGCACACACTCCAGGGGACTGCCCACAGGACAGGAAGTGCGCCAGGAGCACAGGCTCTGCCTGAAGGGAGTTTCCTCCAGACCCGGAGGCAGAGCCCGGCTCGGACCTGGGACAAAGAGGGGAGGGGAGAGCGAGCCTGCGGGGCCTCCCGGGGTCTGAGGTCCCCGCACCCCCCGCGCGCGGGAAAGAGCCCCAGCCCACCTTTTGTAATACTCCTGGAACTGGCCGGGGATGAGGGCCACCGGGTAGGAGCTGACCTTGGTCCGCTCTGTGGGTAACACCTTGTACTTCCCCTGAGGCACCTGGATCACCTGGGGGCGGGGAGAGCGACACCAACCTGAGCCCCGGCCCGGACCCAGGCCGGCACCCAGGCCAGCACCCAGGCCCGGACCCAGCCGAGGAGAGGCCCTCCCGCCGCCCCCCTGCAGCTACACCGGAGGCACCGGGGAGTCTCCGTTCTGCGGGGCCCATCCCTCCCCCACGGCCACTCCACTCCCCTAGCCTCACCCCCGAGGAAAGCCCACCACCCACTTCACAGCCCTGTGTCCCGGCCGCTCCCAACCTCTGCAGCTCAACATCCTGGTCTGTGACAGGGAAGGAACACCACTTCCCACCTCTCAGACAGTGCGAGCCCAGTGAACGGACACGGAAATCTGACAGCCAGCCTCAGAGCACACGGCAGGCACCCGTCCCTCAGCAGCTTGCACTCCACAAAGCAAAGACACTGCACACGGCACACACACATGCACATGCGCGCATAAGCACACACGCAAATATCCATATGTGCACATGCATGAAAATACATACACACACATGCATGTGCACAGGCACACAAGCATGCACACACCACAGAAGTGTGTGTGCACGCATGCACAGGCATGCACATGCGCACACGCACTGTCAAATATCCATGTATGCACACATACACTCACACAAGCATGCACGGACTACAGAAATGTGTACACACACATGCACACATGTAGTCCTACACACAAGGCTGAAGGGAGTTTCCACATGCACACACATACGCACACGTGCACACCTGCACAGGCATGCACTTGCGCACACAAACACAAGCACACATATGACTGAGCATCACCAGCCACCCTTAACGACAGCCTAGGTTCGGGGAGCAGAGGGCCGGCTGTTGGCACTGCATGTGACAGGGTAAGCAGGGACAGGCTGGCAGTGGCCTCAGGACTCGGGGTGCGGGGCCGGGAGAGGCTCCTACGTGCGTCTGCAGGTCGAAGTACGCCCTCCGCTCCTCCATGCGCTCCCGGTTCAGGTTGCTGTTGAACTCCGCGGCTTTCTTGGCGGCTTTCTTGATGTACTCGGGCACTTTGCTGGCTTCCACCTTCTGCGTGTTCTGCTGCTGCATTTGCTGAAAAGCACACATGGCAGGTGGACGTCACAGGTAACGTGGCCCAGAGTGGGGAGAGGACGCGGGCCGCCCCGACACTCACAGAATACTCCTTGTAGTGGTCCGTGATGCGCTGCCGCTCCTTCTCCTGCAGGATGACGGAGTACTCGGCGTGTTTGGCTGGGTATTCTTTGATCATCAGGTCAATCACTTCGTCGCTGCGCAATGCCGTTAAACCTGTTTCGGGCCGAAAACAGGTCAAGAAAACCGATTAAGACGAAGGGAGCAAAACGGCTTTGGAAAACGTGCTTCTCATTCAAACGACTCTGCACATACACGGCTCCCACCAACCAAGCAAAACATTGCAACACATTGGAGAATAAGAGAAGTTCATCATATAAAACCAATTAAAGAGAAATAAATTGCCAATGTTGCCACGGCAAAAAAATCAATTTCTCTGCCGAATGTTTCTTTTGTAAGATCTCTGGCCTCTAGACATATATCCCTCTACTAGAACAATGGCTAAGTGACCACAGATACTAACGTGTGGCCATAACATAGGCAGTCAGATGAAAATAAACTAAGAATTTTCAGTATATTATGGTATTTAGTCTCCAAATTTGATCAACTAAAGTTCACCAAATGCACTGGCACACAACACACGTCATACAGGCACATACAGGCAATTTCCCAAACTCGCAGCAGCAGGTCACAACAACTGCTGAGGTGCATTCCTCGGTTGGTATTAAAGGCAGCCATCCTGCATTAAAATATCTGTGAAAAGGGACATTGCAAGCAAAGCGTGGAGGTAGCTATTTGGGACTAAAAATGGAACAAAATGTGCCTTGGAGAGGGGTTGATACTCCTCCAACGTCCTGAACAAACCCAGCACGTGGAACGCACACGCGACTGCCATTAGAACACGGTGCCGTCCCACACGCACCGTTCTCCTTTGTACCGTGACGGTGACCGAGAGTCACGTGGGCCACTCGGCATTAAAACCACCCCGAGCGTTTTATTCACATGGTCAGGTATTTGGGGAAGAAGGACAGACACCCAGCCAGTACCCACCCCCCCCGAATGGGCCGGTTCCGAGGCCCCCAGGAGGGCGTGCGCTACCTAGGGTGCACTGCGTCTCCGTGATGACGTTGAGCTCCCGCAGGTAGAGCTTCTCCTTGTGCGACAGGTCTCGGCGCTCTAAATCTCCAGGAAAAAAAGAAGACAGAGGACTGTTAAAAGGAGTCGTCTGCCAGGGTAACATTCGGCCTTTGCAACGTTTTTAAAAGCTAAACACTTTTTTAAATGATGAAAATGTTAAAATATTCCAAGACGTTAAAAGGTACTTCATCTTATAGTATATCCCAAGTGTTATTAAAGAGAATGCACAGAAACAATCTTTAAATCCAAGAAGTAAAATTTAAAATGAAACTGAACATAGAGTAACTTCTAAGCAATCCGGTTAGAACAGCTGAGGGGCAGCCCTTCCCGAATTCAGACCCCGTGCGGGTTCCAGCCGCCTCCTTCCCTCGGGGTGAGAGGGCCTGGGCAAGAACCAGAGCCCCCGGCTCCTGCTGCTGTACAGCTATTCTGCTAAAAGTCTCCCCGGGAAACGTATCGCCCTGTTTTGCTCGTCAATCGTTAGAAGGCAGAGGACAGACTGCGGCGCAGAGAGGGGCGGGGGCGAGGGCCGGCAGAGGGACACGAGCACACGGACAACCCACCCGCCACCAGCCAGAGGCAGCCGGTGCGGGGACCGGGACGTGGTACCTGGGTACTTGCGCTTGAAGGAGGTCACCCCCAGGTACTCGCTGACCTGCTCCTGCAGCATGCAGTACTCCCCCGTCTCGTCCGGCGGCCATTTGTACTCGATCAGGTTCTCTGCTGGGTAGTAGCTAAAGCTGGACACAGACACACGGTACGCCTTACCGGTGGCTTCCGCGCAAGGCGCTTCTTACGGTTATTTATTGTTTCGCCTGGCCGGCGTGGCTCAGTGGTTGAGCACCGACCTATGAACCCGGAGGTGATGGTTCCACGGATTCCTGCTCAACCACTTTAGCGTCCCGCGGTAAACATGACAAAAACATGCTCCACCATTTTTGAGAATGAGCCGTGCCAGGGCGGCGGGGTGGGGAGGTGGGAGGGTGGGGGAGGAGGAGAGAAACACGCCGCCGAGAACGGTTAGCGAGCCGGAAAGGGACCGTACCCGAGGTCCTGGCTGGAGGTCTCGCAGCTCCTGGAGCTGTCTCCGGAGCCCATCCGCCTCCTTTTGGACGGCTGGGTCCCATCGTTTGAATTCTCTTCGTTGTCATCCTAAACATGTTAAAGATCAAACACACAGTCAGAGAACAGACAACAAGGAAGAAAGTCACTTCCCAGACTTGTTAAAAGACTCAAAGGCTTTCCAAGGACAACTGGTCGTACAAACATTAACTTTCGATCATCATTAAAAAGAGGCCTACAATGTGGCATGGGCAAGACCTGGGAAAAGCTAAAAAACAACTGACTTTCAATACAATTAAAAAAAAAACCCACCCCCTTTCAATTTACCTATACATCAAAATCTACTTTTGCTTTCTTACCAACTGAGTTTACAACCAAGGTTAAAATGCCTTCTCGTTTAAGCACACACATGAAATTGCTATGATACTCAAAATGCAAGCAAACCTCCTGTCCCAGCTAAAAGTAAAGTATATGGATCGTTTAGTCTTTAATTCAAATTACAGCTGGTTTACAGGACTATATGAATGGGCTGTTTTAGGTACTTATATCTCAGAGGACACACGACTAAAAAGAGGTTACCAACCCTGTTAATTTCCTTCTTAGGTTGTAAAAATTTAACAAAAACATCTATATATTAATATGTAATAAAAGGCCACCCAGAACCAGACCCAGAACCAGAGAGGGGGATGCCCGTTTCCTTCCACCTTCGGCCGTGGGTTATGATGAGAAAGGGCCAATAGCAGCATTAAGAACTTTCTTCTAATTAATTTCCTTTCAATGTGCACAAATCCCTGCACTGGGCCCCCTGTTACCTGATAAGAGTCATCACTCTATATAGCAACTCCCTCCCCACACACACAAAAGAGGCTTAAACAAATTTAAGTGACATCATCCCTTATACCCAGTGCATGAAATCTGTGCACTGGGGCAAGGAGGGGGGAGGTCCCTCAGCCTGGCCTGTGCCCTACCAAGCCATCAGTCAGACATCCTTAGCGTTGCTATGGAGGCGGGAGAGGCTCTTGCCACACCACCGCTGCTGTGCTCGCCAGCAGTGAGCCCGGCTTCTGTCTGAGCGGCACTCCCCCCCATGGGAGCACACAGACCACCATGGGGCAGGGCCTGCATAAGCGTCTGCCTCCTGGTGGTCACTGCACGCCACGGCGACCGGTTGTTCTGCTGTCCAGTCAATTTGCATATCAGCCTGTTATTATAGAGGACAATATCAAGGAAGTAAGTGGGACCATTACACTAAGACAATGAATGAGGTGTCAAACGTCAGGAAATTTGTTTCCTCGCCTACCAGCTAAAGCTTAACGCACAGACGACTTAAGATATTTCTTTAAACGCCATGGCAATGCCACTTTCCACGACTGACAGTTTTGTGAAAGACGTCGGTCCTATAGCTCCACGTTAAAGGCAAGGACCGGAGGAGGATCAGAGGAGGTAGCTAGGGATTCCGGCCGGGCAGCCGAGGCTGGGCTGCTGGGAGCGGCCTGAGTGGTTCTCCTCTGAGCCTCCTCCTGTGCCGGACGGAGGCAGCCGTGCCCGTGTTCCTTGGCGAGCGCCAGGACTCAACCCGGGAACACAGGGGAAGCCCTTCAGAGCAAGACCCAGCCAATAACCCAGTGCCCATGAAGGTGCGTCAATAGGACGACGATGACAATGAGGGAGTCTCCATTGGCCCCAGCTATTAAGGAATGTGCTCCAATTCTCTCCCAAAACAGTAAATATACAGAATATTCTCAGTTCTTATGAAATAAGCATCCCATTAGGAGCTCCATCTACCCTCTATGGCTTGACGGAGGGCAGTGTAAACCTGTCCTCCGGAAACAGACCGTTAACTGCTTCCTCACCGAAACACTTCCTAGCCAGGACTTCGGGCAGCCCGTCCTCTAAGCGTTCCAATGTCCCTTTTCCTATTTTACTTCTGCCTGAGGTTTTAAGGATTTTTTTTTTTGGTGTCCATTTGTTTACATTTTCATTGGCTAAAAAAAATGCCAAGCACCCAAAAGAGAAGTTAAAAAGGCGATGTCCTCAAAAACGCTGACACCCCAGTTTCCGGTGCAGCGTTCTGCATTCGCTGCCACAAAAACGAAGCAGACGTGTCACTATGGGGACGTGGGCCCGGGCATCGGCATCCCCTGCAGCGGCCCCGGCCTGGGCACCGGTTGGAAGGCAGCTGGACCCCAGACTGACCCAGAGGCCCGCGGGCCCAGCCCACGGCCGGCGCTGCGCACGCGCGGACCGGCCTCCCACGCGGGGCGCAGCTGCTCGGAGGGCCTCACAGCGCGGCCCCTCGCGGCCCCTGGAGACCCTGGGGAACGGCCTCGCCCGCCGCCCGGGCCGAGGGGCGACCTGCCTCCCGGGCCGGGACCCCGCCCCCCTGCCGGCCGACGCGGGCTTCCGGGGGCGCCGGGCGGACCGTCACCGCGTCTCTCCTCCCTCCCGCCCCCCACCCCGCCTCCCCACCACCTCGGCTCTCACTCCGGGGGTCGCGCGCGGCGGCTCCGCGTCACTTCCTCCGCTCGCCCCGGACTTTCAAACTCGGCGCTCCGCCTCCGGGCTCCGGCGAGCCGCCGCCACTCACGGAAAAGGGCGCCCCGGAACCCGGGGGCGGTGGGCTGGTGGGGGGTCCGGCCGGGGCGGTTTTACAGAAGGATCGCGGGGCTCGGGGCAGTCCCCGTTCCGGCCCCGAGGCACCCGGCACGCAGGCTCGTCCCGCCGTCCGTCCGCCCGCGGCCTCCGGAAACGAGCTCCCACCGCCCGGGGCGCGCGAATCGCCTCAGAGGGCGGCCGGCGCGGGTCCCGCCGGTGGTTCGCTGGGCCGCGGCGGGTGGCGGATGGGAGGCCCGGGCCCCTCGGCCGCCCCGCCCGCCCCTCGCCTCCCGCCCGGCCCGCCCGAGGCCCGGTCCCGCCCGCCGCCGCCGGCGCCTCACCTTCGGGGACTGCGCTCCAGGGGTGGCCGGGTCGCTGTCGCACGGCCGCGGGGACAGCGCGGCCCCGGGTCCGGCCGCCGCCATCAGCCCGAGCGCCCCGCGCCGCCGCCGCCTCCGCCGCCGCCGCTTGGGCCCAGCCGCCGCCGCCGCCGCCGCCACCACCGCCGCGCGGGCCGCCCGCCGCCCCGGCCCCGCCCCCGCCCCCTCCGCCCGCCCGCCGCCCGGGGGCCGGCCCCTCCCGCCGCGCGCCCCGCGGGCCAGCGCCGCCGCCACCGCCATGGCCGCCGCCAGCGCCGCGCGCCGGCCCCGCGCCCGCCCGCGCCCCCGGCCCCCGCCCGGGCCTGGCCCCGCTGCCGCCCGCTCCCGCTCTCCGCGCCGCCCCGGCCCCGGCCGCCCCCTTCGCCGCCGCCGCTCCCTCCTCCGCCGCCCGCCGCCCGCCGCTCTGCAGCCCGAGCTCCCGCGCCGCGCACACCCCGCCGCCGCCGCCGCTCCCCGCGATGCGCCGCCCCGCCGCCCGCCGCGCCCCCGGCCCCGGCTCCGCCCCCGCCCGCGCCCCCGGCCCGGCCCCGCCGCACGTCAGCCCGGTCCCCTCCCCTCGCGCCCCTCCCTGCGGCCCGCGCTCCGGCCGCCCGGCCCGGCCCGGCCCCGCGGCCGCCTTTGTTCTCCGCTCCGCGGCCACCGCCGCCGGCCTCCCGCTCGAAAAGGGCCCCCGCGCCCGCCCACCTCCCCGGGGACGGAGGCGCCGGTCTCACAGCCGCCGAAACGCCGCCTGCACCCCGCGTGGCGCGCTGGGCGAACCTCTGCAGCCGAGGACACCACGGCCCGCGGGACGGGACGGGCTGCAGGCGGCGCCCGAAAGCCAGTGGGACCAGGGGCGCTGCAGGGGGCGCGGGATGCGCGGGTTGGACAGGTCACTCAGCCTCTCACCTGCACAGCGGGGAGCAGCCTCCTCCTCAGGCCGCGGAAGTGATGGTGCCACTAACGGCCGGGGCACAAGGCCCGTGCACTGGGGGGCGGGGGCGCCCCGGTGCCTTTGGGGGGGGGGGTGTCCAAACCATGGCCCGGGCTGGCAGTCTGACGCCCTGAGAGCTGCTGCTGCTGCAGAGGCGGGAGAGGCTGCCGGACCATCCTGTGCTCACCAGCCGCAGCCCGGCTCCTGGCTGAGCGCCGCTCCCCCTGTGGGAGCTCCCTGACCCGCCCCCCCAGGCCGCTCCGGCATCAGCAGCTCCCTGGTGGTCAGTGTGCGTGCCGGTCGGTCAGTTTGCATATTACCCTTTTATTCTATAGGGCTAGACTAGAGGCCCGGTGCACGGAATTCATGCACAGGGAAGGGGGGAGGTCCAACGGCTGATTTAGGTGTGACTCCGGGGATCAGGCCTACCCTGGCCATGGGACGTCCCTCTCACAATCCGGAACCACTGGCTCCTAACCGCCCACCTGCCTGCCAGCCTGCTCACCCCTAACTTCCTCCCTCCCCCTGCTGGCCTGGTCACCCCTAACTGCCCCCTCGCTGACCTGGTTGCCCCATGCATTAGGCTTGATCCCCCCCAAAGACGGTTATCCCCCAGGGGGTCCCGAACGCCCCCCCCCACTTTATATTTTGAGGTAATAGCGTTAATAAATATGGTAAGTACAAGCATGAAGTTAAGAAAAATCCAGCTTTTACTTGTCTGTTGTTAATGCAATTGAATGCTCCGATGGGAGATAAAAAAAATATGGCTGATCAGTACAAATCTATAAACTCCGGTCTTTGAGGAGCTGAGAGTAAGCACCGTTCCGGACGTGCGTGTCACAGGTTATTCACAGTAAAGAGCAAACACCAAGGCCAGGGCCACGTAAGTTTCTGTTTCATGTTTAGCTGCAACCCAGCTGTCCCACGCCACATCCCAGATCCACCGGCTGGCGACCTGGAGACAGGATTAAAAATCAGCCTCAGTCCCACATGCTCAGTGATCTTAAAACCTGCACAAGTTCCATCTCTTTAAAGGCACCTCGGTGTGTCGGCGGGTGACTTATTTAACACGCACTTTGTGCAACGGCCCCTTCCCGAGACTTCCCAGGGAAGCTCGCCGGGCCCAGCTTCTCGCCCCACAGCCTGGCGGGATCCCGGGAAGGAGCAGGGGGCCCCTGTGGTTTGGGGCTGGTAGCTCAGTGGACAGTGCTACTCTGCTGTGTAATCATCCAGCTTAAGGAATTACCCTTCCCACCATTAAGAGATTTCCAACTGAGAGTCTGTTAGGACTTTTCTCAATGAAGACACGGCACCGGTTATACACGTGGCTATGAGAGAAACGCCAGCTCCTCTGCCTCGCTTACAAAGCCTCGTGCGATCTGGCGACGGCCTGCTTTTCTGCAGCGCACCCAAAGTGGCCACCCATCCTCTGGGCTTCCCCATCGGGAGGCTGGGTCTCTTTCCCCCTTGTATCTTCGTTGTCAGGGGGACTTGCTTTGAGCAAAGGCATGTGACATTGTGCAACTCCCAGGCCAGGCCTGAAGAGGCCTTCTGCTCCTGCCTTCTGGGAGCGTTGTGAGGAGACCCCGCCCTGAACAGGAGCCCACCCGTCCACTGGAGGAGGACGGCTCCCGTGCAGAACCGGAGGCCCCAGCCAAGAGCCAGCACCCACCATCAGACACGGGGCTGAGGCCGACGTGGACCTCCAGGTCCAGCCCACAGCCACAGTGGGTGACTCAGCACACTGCGTCCGGCCTGCCATGGCATCACTGCCCGCCGCGTTTTCTCTGCTTGCAGTCTCCCTGACCTGGGGCACAGCTGGGTTCTTCCTGTCGCTGAGACCTCAGGGGCCTTCCCTGTCTCTAGTCAGCCCCATGTAGTCACTGTCCCCGACTCCCCTCTCGCCCTAATTCTCTCCACTGCGCACTGATGACCCTCTAGAAGCGCCCATTACTGGGGTGTACAATAGCACAGGTGGCAATTCTCTTCTCTTGGAGCCACCTCTGTCTGCTGCCTGTCGTGGAGTCAGCATCCCCTGGCCTGGCCAGGTCCTCCCCTCCAGGCTTCCGGGGACAGCTCTCTCCTCGAGGAAGCCTTGCAAACTGGGCCCAACTTTACATAGTTACACGGCCTAGTGGGATTGCTTTTCATTTGTAAATAACAATAATCTTGCTGTTTTTTGAAGACTCTGTGCTGGAGAAAATATGAAGAATTTGAATACAGTTCATCTCACTCAGTCCTCACAATTACTCCAGCAAGTAGACTTGATTATCTTGATTTTATAGACAAAAAAAAAAAAAAAAAACTATGCCCAGGCCACAGCAGTGAGTTTTTCTGCCAGGATTCATATTCAACCCAATCCAACTCGCAAGCCTAGGACTGCATTTTTTTTTTTTTCAGACTCGTTATGTGTTTATTTCCTTGATTAGAGTAAAAACTTGGAGAATCAGTCATTCCTTTAATTCTCTGTAATTTCTTCAGTATCTAACACCCATTAATGCCTAAGAAAGAGAGTATCTATACAATTTAATAGGTTAGCAATAGGAAACTGTCATTTCTAAGTACCTTTTAAATAATTACAGTGAAAGAACACACATTTAAAACATGATTCTTTCATTCCCAGGCACCCCAGGGCCTGAACATGCCCTGGAGCTACCACAGGGCTGAGTGAGAGACACCTGGTCTCTACAAAGGACAGACCTCATAGTTCTGAATGATACAGGGGTACTTACATTTATGGCCTGGCCAGTCTTCTGAATAAATAATACCTTTATAATCAACTTATAACGCTGGTACCCGAAGTCTTTGACTGCTAACAGTATGAGGTCTGCTAATTCAAGCGACAAGTGAGAGAAGAGTTTATCATCGTATTTGACATCTTTAAGATTTTCCTTTAAAAAAATTAAAAATATATACCTTAATTTTCAAAATAGTTTCTAAGTAAAAACTCAAGTAAAAAAAAAAAAACATGTCTAAATAATACATATAACTTTCAAACCAAATAATAAGTGCCTGTCATGCTTAAGGGCTCGTTTAAATAAACAAGCACTCCGTACACAAAAACACCCACAAGCTCCATCAATGTACACTATTTCCGTGTCTACAACTACAGTTAGTGTTCCCTCTACTCCAGGGAAATCCCTGACCTCTTCATGACCCCGGTCATCCACCTACATCCCCAGTAAGCTGTTCTAAGCCCCATCAAGCCCAATGAAACGCTATAAACTATCAAGTTAAATATGATTTGAAATCCTACCACCTATATTAACAAAAGCCTAGGTGCTCCTCGTGTGCGACGTTGCCACCAGATGGCCGCCACACGATGGCACATGCAGGCCAGTGGAGGAGGGCAGTTGGGAGCAATGGGACTGGCAGAGGAGCGATTAGGGGGCAATCAGGCTGGCAGGCAGGTGAGCAGTTAAGAGCCAGCCGTCCCAGATTGTGAGAGGGGTGTCCCAGATTGGAGAGGGTGTAGGCCAGGCTGAGGGACACCCCACCCCCTGCACGAATTTCATGCACTGGGCCTCTAGTATTCAATAAATTTGAACTCATTCTATGTGGTAGAACTGAGTGACACACCAGAATGTATACTTTCACATCACAAATGCTTGCTATTAGTGTCTAGATCAGTAAAGAAGGTAATCAATAGTTATTTTATTGTATTAAAATTTAGTTGATTTCCTAAAGCCATGAACCATAATATCTTCATCAAGTATCATCTGACAATTATTAGTTCCATACAGTGCAGAGAAATTGGAGAGTCACCTAACTGTTCTTCTGTATTAATAAAAGTGAATTCATTTAAAAATTAGTTGTTAATCATCTATACAAACCAAA
Source organism: Lasiurus borealis (assembly GCA_004026805.1). Classification (NCBI taxonomy): domain Eukaryota; kingdom Metazoa; phylum Chordata; class Mammalia; order Chiroptera; family Vespertilionidae; genus Lasiurus; species Lasiurus borealis. The sequence goes on from PVJN01021860.1 coordinate 12,115, forward strand.
TTAAACCTATGCCTTGTTCCAAATAGGTAGCTCACGTCAGCTGTCACTGAAGGAATGCATCTTGTAAACGGGAGGGGGAGGTAATTTTAAAACAAGGAGTGGGACGAGGTTGAGCACAAGGCCACCAGGGGCATCTGCTTATCAGGAAACAGGTGCCTGCTGCCCAGAACTAGAGGCCACGGATGAAAAGGGGATTCAGAAAAGGTGGTGCCTCAAGAGAGTTTCCTATAAGAAAAAACATTGTCCGTTGGCCCTTTATCAAGAAGATGGTGAGGGGAATTCCTCCCATCTGAACAAGGTAGCCGTCAGACACCAAAACTAGTAGAATTAATCCTGGTAGTAATATCTGCATTACAGGGTTACTTTTGTAAAACTGAGAAGCTTTTTTGAATGAACCTGGGATCACATGTCTGGGTTTCAAACAGCTGTTGTTGTTTTTTTAATATATATATTTTTATTTTTTACAGCGAGGAAGGGAGAGGAGAGGGAGAGCTAGAAACATTGATGAGAGAGAAACTTCGGTCATCTGCCTCCTGCACACCTTCCAATGGGGACATGCCTACAACCAAGGAATCGAACCTGGGACCCCTCAGTCCGCAGACTGACGCTCTGTCCACTGAGCCAAACCGGTTTTGGCCCAAACAACTGTTTTTAATGAACTTTATATTCCAGTCAGTTAAAGGAAGGAAATAATGGATGCCTCAGCTGGAAATGGTCTGTACTTAAAAGATGTTTTAACACAATCAGGAACCAACTTTTCTCACAAATATACACACCCAATGTGTTCTTTTTCACTCATTCCTCCAATTATGGGTGAAACATGGGACCAGAGTGACAGTTTATTGATAATCAAGAGCTAAATGAAATAAAAGGATGTTCCCTTTCATCTAACTCCTAGCATCAACGTGAAGATTATTGACTACAAACACACAGCACTTTCATATTCCCAGAGTTAAGTGCTATATATAAAAAAAAAATCTGAATATATTTTACCAAATCCCCAAAGCTAAGTTATTATGTCATACACATTTATCGACCTACCGTTAGTATCTGCTGGACTTTAATTTCTACTGAATGAGCTTGGAATTTTTTCAGAGGCTCCAATCTATATGAATTAGCAAACCTAAATTTTGCCATAGAACTCTTCCATTCTTTGCTTATCTCAGCAATGGAATCATCAAATGGAGGCTCTACATACAGAACATCATGCGACGATTCTCTCAGCCTTTCTTTTAAAATCTGTGTGTACTGAAAGAAAGAGGTGGGGAGAGGCAGTTACTTATTTACTACAGGCCCAGTGCACGAATTTGTGCAAGGGTGGGGTCCCTGGGGTGGCCTGCAGAGATCTGGCCCCAGCTCGCGCCCCCAGCCTCAAAGCCCCACAGCCCAGCCTGGCACCCCACCTTGGCCTGGTGCCACCCCCTCACCTGCTCCACCATCCCACCTGCGAGGTGATCAATAGGGGCTCCCCCACCACACTGCCATTGGTCATCATCTGCAGGGCAACCAGTGGGGTGATCGGACCCCCACTCATGCCCGCCTTGGCCTGGCACTGCCCGCTCACCTGCTCCACCATCCCACCACAGTCCCGCTCTGGTCAGGGCCCACTGGGGCCAGCAGCCCCTCCACTGCTGCCCACTGCCAGCGCTGCATCACCGATGCCTGCCATGGTCCACGCTGCCCCCTGGTGGTCAACGCACATCATAGTGAGCAAACTCTTGGCTGAATCACCACCAGTGGGGACAATTTGCATATTAGGCTTTTATTATACAGGAGGAACGGATTTATTTTATAATTCTTTATTGTTCAAAGTATTACATATGACCCCCCTTTACCCGTATTGACCCCCCTCCAGCCACCTCCCCTTGCATATGCATACAAGGTCTTTGGTTGATTACCTCCTAGCCACTCACCCTCCCCCACCTTCCCTCTGAGGTTCCACACTCTGTTCCATGTCTCTGGATCCACTGTTAATCAGTTTATGCATCTATTGATATGATCATGTGGTTTTTGTCTTTCAATTTATGTGATGGTATCACGTTTATTGATTTGTAAGTATTATGCCATATACCAGCCTTGCATCCCTGGAATAAATCCCATTTGGTCATGATGTGTGATCTTTTTATTATATTGCTGGATGTGATTTGCTAATATTTTATTGAGGATTTTAGCATCTATGTTCATCAGGGATATTGGCCTATAATTCTCTTTATTTGTAGTGTCTCTATCTGGTTATAGAATTAAGATTATGCTGGCCTCAAAGACTTTGGAAGTGTTCCTTCCTCTTGAACTTTTTGAAATAGTTTGAGGAGTACAGGTGTTCTTTGAATGTTTGCTAAAACTCCCTGTGAAGCCTCCAAACTGAGCTTTTGTTTGATGGGAGATCTTTTAATATTTTCTATTATTTTTTCATTCAGTTATTAAAACCTATACAGGTTTTCTGATTCTTCCTGATTCTGTTTTGGGAGATTGTATTTTTCTAGGAATTTGTCCATTTCATCCACATTGTCTAGCTTGTTGGCATATAGTTGTTCATACTATTTTCCTACAATCCTTTGCATTTCTGTAGTATCAGTGGTTATTTCTCCACTTTTGTTTCTGATTTTATTATTTGGTTCCTTTCTCTGTTTCTTGATTAGTCTGGCTAACACTTTATCAATTTTATCCTTTCAAAGAACCAGCTCTTGGTTTCATTGACTTTTTTATTGCTTTTTTTTTTTTTTTTTGGTATGTTATTTCTGCTTTAATCTTTATTATTTTTTCCCTTCTGCTTACTCTGGGCTTTTCTTGATTTTTAGTTCTTTTAAGTTGTAAGGTTAGATAGTTTATTGCTGATTCTTCTTGTCTTTTATTTTTTTGAGGTATGCCTGTTGTGCTATGAACTTCCTTCTCACCTGCTTTTGCTGTGTCCCAGAAACTTGGGGTTGTTGTGTGTTCATTTTCATGTTTCCATGAAATTTTTTATTTCTTTCTTGATCTCGTTAGTAGCCCATCTATCCCATATAATAAAAGGCTAATAGGCAAATCAACTGAACAGTGGAACACCCAGCTGCTATGATGCACACTGACCACCAGGGTGCAGATGCCCAATGCAGGAGCTGCCCCCTGGTGGTCAGTGCACTTCCACAGGAGAAGTGCTGCTCAGCCAGCCCTGAGCTGGGCTCATGGCTGGCAAGCACAGCAACCGTGGCAGGAACCTCTCCCGCCTCTGTGGCAGTGCTGAGGACCCCTTGGGGGATCTCTGAATGGGGGCCTAGGCCCGCTCCCTGTCAGTTGGACATCCCTTGAGGGCTCCCGGACTGTGAGAGGGCACATGCTGTGCTGAGACACCCTCCCCCCATCCCCAAGTACATGAATTTCATGTACCAGGCCTCTAGTTGTTTAATAACATGCTATTTAGCCTCCGTGTGTTTTAATGTTTTGGGGTGTTTTTACTGTAGTTGATTTCTAATTTCATTCCACTGTGATCTGAGAAGATGCTTGATATGATTTCAATCTTCTTGAACTTGTAGAGACTTTTGTGTCCTAACATGAGGTCTATCTTTGTGAATGATCCATATGCACTTGAGAAGAATGTATATTCTGCTGCATTGTGGTGAAATATTCTATAAATGTCAATCATAATAACCTGGCCAGTGTATTTAGTGAGCACTTGTGAAATCCTCCCTTAATCTTTTCCCAATTCTGGGTTTATTCACATTTCTTACCTCTAGAAGCTAGATTTTAAAGACAGCTATGCTCTATCACACCCTTACCAACTAAGAACTGCCTTTGTCCATGGCCCCATATTTCCAGATTTTGGCCCATATACCCAGTGTACCTATGTGCATCTCTTCCTTTTGGATTCAGGCTTCCTCATTTCTCGGGACCAATTCCGGTATTTAGTAGGCAGTAAATTTATAAAAGGCACCTCTGACTGCCTCAAAATACAGAAATTTTTATTACTAGCTGGTGACCTGTTACTCAGGACTTACTGCCAGGCCATAAAGCAGAGTTTCTGGGAGCATGAAATACAAAGTACAGGTTAGGGTTTCTAGCCTTGCTCTGTTTTCTTCAGTTGTGTGAACTTGGCCTGTCATTCTTCCTTCAGTTTGTTCTTTCCTTTGTAAAACAAGACGCCCAAGAGCTGTCATTAGAATTTGAACTGTTACCGTGACTTTTCTATTATTATTATTCTTCTCTTTTTGCTTAAAATATATTTAGAATTTCAAAATAAGGGTTTGCATGCTGTCTCTCCCTCTTTCTCTCTGGCCTCCCACAAAGGAGGTGTGAAAAGAAACCATTACAAGGTAAGTGCAGCCCTAACCGGTGTGGCTCAGTGGATAGAGCGTCAGCCTGTGGACTGAAAGGTCCCAGGTTCGGTTCCGGTCAAGGACATGTACCTTGGTGGCGGGCACATCCCCAGTGGGGGCCGTGCAGGAGGCAGCTGATCAATGTCTCTCTCTCTCTCATCCATGTTTCTAACTCTCTATCCCTTTCTCTTCCTTTCTGTAAAAAAATCAGTAAAATATATTAAAAACAAACAAAAAAACAAAAGATAAGTGTGCTGCAACTGGTTCTTGAATCAACTCCATCACTGCACAGCTCGGTATTCTTGGAAACACACTTTTCTGTTCACGTGTCACAAAAAGCTGGACTCTCGATGACAATAGTTTTCGGACTGGGGTCATATAGCAGTGGTTCTCCACCTTCCCAAGGCCGTGACCCTTGCATACAGTTCCTCACAGGGTGGTGACCCCCAACCATGAAATGTTGCTACTGTGATGCATCGTGATGTGAATATCTGCATTTTCCGATGGTCTTAGGTGACCCCTGGGAAAGGGTTGTTCAACCCCCAAAGGGGTCGCGACCCACAGGTTGAGAACCGCTGTCACATAGAAACCGTGGTGTTGTAGCAACAGTAACATTGGACATTTCCCCATCCATTTTAGAGGATTGTCTCATGGGCCTACTATCTTCCACTGCACGTGGTTTTTTGGTTTTTTTTTTCCTCCTCTACATTCTTCAAATGCTGAGTCTGCTGCTGTTTTTAAAAACCTGAAAACATCTGCTTGTTCTGCGGGAGGTGGTAGCAGACACTCTCCTTTGAAAACAGCGCGCGCATGCGCATTAGTGACCGCCACCCGCTCCGGTTGGCAGGATGGAGCAGCCGCCGTCCGCCGCGGCATCCCGGAGGGAAGGCGGGGAGTGGGCAGAGCTCCACCAAAAGAACTTTTAAGCATCAGAAAAAAGGGAGGCGACGGAGGGGGCGGGTTTGGGGGTCCCCTGGGGGAGGAGGGGCGCGGTGACACTTCCAACCGTAAAGAGGAACAGGAACCTAACGGTGCGTGTTTCCGTCGGGAACGAACACCCACTCTCCGGGGGTGGGTGGGGGCCGTGGGGAAGGTCAAGCCGAGACGTCCCGGGAGGCCCGGGGCGAGACCCGCGGCGCCGCTCGGGGTCCGCTTCGCGGCGGGAAGGCCCGTCTCCGGCGCGGAGGCCCCACCCGCGGAGCACTCACGGCCTCCTTCTCGAACATGCTCAGCCTCCGCTCCTTCCGAGGCCCCGTCGGGGACGCCTGGGCCACCGACGTCCCGGACGGCTTCGTGCCGCGGAGGCGCTTGTCCATCTCGCCCGCCTCGGCCACTCGCCCGCAGGCACCGCGTCTCCTCCGTCCGGCTGAGCCCAACGCCGCCGCCCCCACCGCTCTACCTCCCCCACTTCCCGCGAGAGCTCCTCCACTTCCCGCGAGAGCTCAGTCTCGCGCCTGCGCAGCCGAGGCCGGAAGTGCTTCCAGAAGTGCGGCGCGGAGGGAGGGCGGGGCGAGCTGCGTCATCACGCCGCGCCGCCGGCAGCCGGGACCCGGAAGTCATGGAGGTAGAGCGGTGGGGGCGCCGGTGGGATAGTGAAAGGGCATCATCCTGAAAGGATAATGTAGTAGCCGCAAAGCACTGAGCTTTTGTAAACGGACACTTAATACAATGAATAATAAAAGTTCCATCTTTAAACGTGTCTTTGAAAGTCGTTACATAAGTTATCTTTACATTTAACCACAATGTTTTATTTTTGTTTTGTTTTTTATCATACAGCTCTCCCACTGATACCTGTGCATATTCGGTTCTTAAGATAGAACTAGGGGCCGGGTGCACGGGGTTCCGCACGCCGGGCAGTCTGGGGCGCGGGGAAGCTGGCCTAAGCCTGCAGTCCGACACCCTTAGCGCAGCTGCTGCAGGGCTTCTGGCTGAGCAGCTCCCGCTGTGAGAGCGCCCTGACCACCGGGGCCAGCTCCTGCATTGAGCGTCTGCCCCCTGGTGGTCAGTGCACGTCATAGCGACCAGTAGTTCTACCCTTGCGCCACTTGGCATATTAGCCTTTCAGTATATAGCATACATATTTTTTAATATGTTGTATTGATTTTTTACAGAGAAGAAGGGAGAGGGATAGAAAGTTAGAAACATCAATGAGAGAGGGACATCGATCAGCCGCCTCCTGCACACCCCCCACTGGGGATGTGCCCACAACTGAGGTCCATGCCCTTGACTGGAATTGAACCCGGGACCTTTCAGTCCGCAGACCGACGCTCTATCCACTGAGCCAAACTGGTTTCAGCATATAGGATATTCTTGGGTGAAGTGTATAGTTAGTACTTACGTGTCTTTACTTCTCTTAAAACAGTATCTTTTCTGTTCTACGTTTCAGATATCCCCGGAGGACCCTGTGACCACATGCCTCTCTGCCCCCGTGTACCACCTGATCTGTGAACTCGGGTGCGAAGTCCGAGAACGTTGTGCCATCAGTAGCATTGTGGCTGCGAACGGGGCCGTGTGCTGGAGGACGATCGCGGACTGCGTGGTTGGTGCTGAGTCAGGTCTGCACTTTTCTCTGTGCCCCAAGCATCCATCAATACTTTTCACTTAAAATGTCTTGACTTCCAGAGTATTCCCCTTGCCTACCATGGCTTCTGTTTTGTTTGTTTAGAGGGTGTTATCATATCGACCTCATTCAAAAGATAAAAGGAATGGCTGTGAAAAGAGGGATTGAGGCCAGAGAAGCAGAGAAGAGTTCGGAGGAAACTGGGCAAAGAAACCCGTGTGTGTGAGAAGGGAGGTTGGCAGGCAGTGAGGGGGATGGTCCCGGCTCCAGGCCAGCAGTCCAGATGGAAGAGGGTAGAAAATACAAGTCATGAATTAGGAATGAAATGACCAGTAACATGTTACATAATTATTTTAGATATCTTAACATCTGTTTTTGCACTTTTTTTTTTTTAGAGCAGAGATTTGGCCTGGGAATTTAACAATAGTTATAAAAATAACAAATAAATGTGTGCTCTGGCCAAGCAGTTCCATTCCAGGAATTTATAGGACTGGCACACTTACATTAGCCAATTAAGTATGTGTCAGCAAGGGTTCTCCTGCAATGTCCTTTGTAACAGCCAAGAAGAAAAAAGCATTGGGAACAGCCAGATGTGAGGCAGTAGGGATTGCTTAAGAAAATTGTGAACATTTCACAGTGCAACACTATGCAACGGAAAAAAGAATGAGGAGGCCTGGCTTTCTGAACACGGGAATCTGGGAGCTGTGTTGCTAAGTGAAAAAATGATGATCATATAGTTGCTTTTGCTTTTATATGTATAAACATTTCTAAATATACACACGGAATTAATAACAGCAGCTGCTCTCGGAAGGAGAATTCAGTGGCCATCAGGGAGACTTACCTTCTTATGTTTTATGAACCATGGGAATGTTCAGACCCAAAGTTATAAAACATTTCATATTATAAATATGTTCTAAAATAATTAAGATCATTGCAAATCACACAGTCTCCTGTTAACTAAAAAGAAGTCAGGCTAAAGTGTTATTACATGCTGTCTGCACCTGATTTCCTATAAACTTACACACAGGTAAAGAAATTGGAGAAAATATGTTTTCTAGTTTGAAGCTTTCTGTAGTTTCCAAGTTCTCTACCGACAGCATATTTTTATTTTATAACCAGATAAGCGCCGTATAACTTATTCCAATGTAGGCATATCTCTTTTGTAAGTTCCTTTACAGACTGGATGTGGACTTGGTGGGGATTCTGTGATTAGAGCTCTTTTCCTCTGATGACGCGGCGATCTTTTTCTCCCCGTGGTTTTGGCGCTGAGGTGCTGACCTGTTTCTCATCCTTGAAGCCCAGGGTCTGGATTACCCGGGCAGCGTGAGGCGGCTGGGCCCCGTGTGTGAGGCTGTCCACCTGCATTTCTCCTCTCTGACCAAGGGGCAGTTTGAGGTTCGCTACGCACCGTGGTTCCAGTGGACCAGTTCTCCAGAGGTTCGGCCTTTGAAAATTCCTCTTAGACACCCTATTGCTTGCCCATTTTAAAGGGGTCTCTCTGGAGGGCCCGGAGGGAAACTTAGGGCTGTTTTTGCAGAGTCTCTGGGTCTGAGCTGAGAAGTGCACCCTTTGACCCAGGGGAATATCGAGGTGCAGCATCAGGATGGGGGTGGGAGGGAACTTGGTATGTGGGTGCTGGTCCTGGACAGAGGTGAAGGGGGCCTGGCAGAAGAGAGACAGCCTGCTGCTGGCAGAGGGAGGTCATCTTGAGGTAGTGGACCCCAGGCCTGGAGGGAAGCTGGCCTCGGTCCTGCTGAGTCGGAAGGAGAGGGTCCTCGGAGGCCCAAACCTGGTGTCACTGCTTTGTTGGTTGGTGGAAACCACCTGTGTCGCGTGGCACGTTACATGACAGTAGAGCAGTAACTCTAGCAAGGCTGCTTCTGAAACCCTTGGAGTTTCCTAAGTCAGCGTGGAAGGGTCACTTCTGCTCCCTTCGCGGTATCTCTCCTAAGCGGCAGGGTGAGCTGCTGTATGTTTATCTTAAGAACTAATCCAAATTGGAAATAAGATTTAGGTAAGAATATTTGACTTCCCAATGTACAGTTACACCACACTTCCTGTTTTCAATCAATATTAAATGAAGAAAGAACATTCAGAGAACTCCTTAGATATTACTGTTTTACTATTTACATTGTGTGGCTGGATGATTAAGATCTCTGAATGCATAATAATCTAGCCACTCAGTGTATATCTTATATAATAAAAGGCTAATATGCAAATTGTCCCCTCAACCAGGAGTTCAGCCAACAGGCAGCCTGGCCAACCGCCCATGTCCCTTCCCCCTGGCCAGGCTGGCTAGACCCCACCCATGCACGAATTCATGCACTGGATACACACACACACACACACACACACACACACATATATACTGAGTGGCCAGATCATTATGCATTCAGAGATCATAATGATCTGGCCACTCAGTGTAGCTGTTATCTTTGTAGAAAAGGTTTACCTATACCCCCCAAGTCATTAAAATATGATCATCAAAATCTTTAGAGGGTTGACCCTGATGAACAGTATTGTTACTTTGAGAAGCAGTTCTGACCGAGCATAAATTCCAAAGCCTGTCTATTTCAAACAGTTGTTTCCAGAAATATTCGATGCCTTGGAGAGCCGTGAGTCCCCGGCTGTTGCTCTGAGCCTCATGAAGCTGACCGCCTGTCTGGAGCGGGCCCTGGGTGATGTAAGTGCGAGAGCGCCCTCTGTCGGCCATTAAAGTACCGGAGTGAACGTCAGACTACCCCGCAGTCGCCCTCAGATTCCTTGGTTTTAGTTAACCATTCTCCCATGAAGTGCAATTGTTTGATACAGACTTTTGGTGTTTTTCGGATGATTAGGAAATTAAAACATGGGTGTCTTCCGTCATTGTATCCAACCCTTTATCCAAGCAGTTGCCTTATGGGTGATTTTTTTTTCTCCTGAATATCACTTGGCTCCTTGGGATGCCGTTGCTCCATGAATTTTGCTTGAATCGCAGGTGTTTTTGCTGGTGGGGAAAGAATGCCCATTTCTTCTAAGAGACCTGCTGGCCTCGGCGGAGCTCTCTCAAGTCTTCGGGCCGTCGGTGGTAAGCTCGCCCCCGCCCACCCCCCCCACCGCCACAGAGGAGGTGCAACGCCCGGCCGTTAGCGTCCGCTGCCCTGGCGCCCCTCAAAAATAGATGCGATGGGAGTGTCGTCACGTCACGGGTGGAGGGGACTCAGAGCTTCCCGGGGGCAGCGGCCACAGCCTCCCGTCCCCTCCGAGCTGCCCATCCTGATCACACACAGGCCCCCGTGGTGCATACACGGTGGCGGTTAGGTGCCAAGCTGCTTCCTGTGCTCCTTTATCCGGATGTTAGGCTGTTGGAGGCCCAGCACCACCTAGGACAGGTCCCCCCCCCCCCTCACACTGCCCGGGGTCCCCTCTGCACGCTTCTCTTGCCTGCACCGCGGGCCTCCCAGGAGCGCCTTCTTGGTGGGCGGCTCGGAGGGTGGGCAAGGCGGGCGGGCCCAGGAGCCGCTCAGTCACTGCTGGCCGTGATGGCGTGCGCCCACGAGGGAGACGGCGGTTGGGAGGGAGGAAACGTGACTTGCTTCATGCAGTGATTGATCCATGACTGCGCCGCCCCCCTCCCCCCGCCGTCCTTCCCCGTCCAGATGCACGTCCTGACCGTCTTCATGGGCTCCCCGCGCGGACTCAACCTGCGCAACGTCCTGTGGCACGGCTTCGCGTCCCCTCGGGAAGTTCCTCCCAAGTAGGTGCTGCAGGAGGGCCTTCCCGTCGAGGGCCCTGGGGGTCCACCTCTCCTGGGGGGACAGGGAGGCCCGTCTCAGCAGGACATGGAGCGGGAAGCGGAATGCTCTGAGCGGAGCCCCGGGTGGGTCCTCACGGCCTCCGCTCCCGAGAGTCTGAGCTCCTCTGTGGCTCCCAGCCTGTGGGGGACACCGCTGCACTTTGCTCTCTTTTATTGATTTTTTACAGAGAGGAAGGGAGGATAGGAAGCTAGAAACATTGATGAGAGAGAGACATCGACCAGCCGCCTCCTGCACGCCCCCCACTGGGGATGTGCCCACAACCAAGGCACATGCCCTTGGCCAGAATCAAACCTGGGACCTTTCAGTCCGCAGGCCAACGCTCTAGCCACTGAGCCAAACAGGCCTTGGCTCTTTTTTTTTTTTTAATTGATTTTTTACAGAGAGGAGAGAAGAGGGATAGGAAGCTAGAAACATCGATGAGAGAGAGACATCGATCAACTGCCTCCTGCATGCCCCCTAATGGGGATGTGCCCGCAACCAGGATACATGCCCTTTACCGGAACCTGGGACCTTTCAGTCCGCAGGCCAATGCTCTATCCACTGAGCCAAACCAGTTTTGTCTGCACTTTGCTGTCTTGCTTTTGAACTTCTTCTCCCGAAAGGAAAGCCTTTTACCTGTGTGACTGAGGTCTGCAGCCTCCTCTCCCGCAGGTACTGTTCGATGCTGGTGCTGCTGACCGCGGGCCTGGGCCAGCTGCTGGAGGCCCACCTGCAGCAGACGGGGCGCACGGTGGCCCGGCGGCCGCTCCTCACCCTCGTGGACTCGGAGGACTGGACCGTCTTCCCTGGCAAGTACCGCGTCCCCCACCCCCGAATAGCATTAGGGATGCTGTTGTCTGTCCGGGAGCATCCGGCGTGAGCTCCAGGAGGGGCTTTCTCCAGGGCAATCTGGCGAGACAGTGCCATGAAGGCGGAAGTGAAACGTCGCCACCTGGACCCGACCGTTCCCGCCACGCCCGGCTGCTGCGCGGAGTCCGTGGGTCTGTGTTGGTGACGGGTTAAGTCTGTCCTGCGGAGGGACTGGCGGGCACTGGTGCCAGGCCATTTTATAAGGCGCTTCCTACACACACACACACACACACACACACACACACACACACACGGCTGTGCAGAGCTCTGCTCTACTCACTGTGCCTGAGCCCTCTCAGCGGAATGGTCTTCAGATGGTTGATCCTCACCATGACCGAGCCACTTACCAAATGGTGGGGAGTGGGCACCCAGGGCTTTGAAAGAGCTATTCAACGGGGCCTGCTCCACGCCCACTGCCCCTCATCGGCAGTTGCAGTGCGAGGTCTGTGTCGGCCGGTGAGAATGTGACTCACGTTGCCTCACATCTCGGCCTTTTGTTAGTGGACCGTCCGGTGACTGCCAATAAGAATGCATACCAATAGTAAGGCCCTTTTTAGAGCCGTTTTAAGCTTATTAGAAAGCTGAGAGGGCGGTTCCGAGATTCCCCATTCCCTCCACGGCCTGCCCACAGACTCCCCCCATATCAACACTCGCCCCCCCAGATCGGACATGGGTCACCAAGGTGAACCTCCTCTATGCATCACCAGCACCAAAGTGCGTCACTCACCCGGCATTCACTTGAGATTCCTGTGTTCTGGGAGAGTTTATGGTCTTGGTCAGGTGGCCACCTGGTCTACCTTGAAGGCCTGTGCAGAAGGTCACAGCCACATCACCAACGGGACGCAGTGTCCGTGTTTGCTTCCTCCAAAGCCCCCGGGCCCCCTGCCCGCGGAGGGCAGGGCAGTCTTCCTTACGGGGGCCACGCGCTACCCTGGGCTGGGCTGCGGCTCCCCTGTGCGAGGAGACACCGCCGGCCTCGCCCTGAGAGCATTCACTTTCCTATCCTCGGTGCCTGCGGTTGTGCGGAAACCGCTTGCTGTCTTGCAGCTGCTACTGACGAGGTCCTCTCGGTGTGGGAGGAAGTGGTGAAGAAATCCTCTTTCGTCCTGAGGATCATGCTGCCCTATTGGGAAGACGCGCTGACCAAGTTCAGGACACACAGGTGAGGGGAAGGTGGCAAACCGAGGGTTCTTGGGGTCCAGGGGCCCGTCCTTCCTAAAGCCCCTGCCGCCGGGCCCTGCTGTGGGGCTCCAGCCAGGGCGGTCGGCTGCCTGCAGAGGGGGCTCGCGGGAAACCCCTCCCCGACCAGGAGGACGGCCTCCTCGTCGCGTGTCCGGGATCACGGGACAGCGGGTCAAGATGATTGTTTTTTAGAATCCACTTGAAAAAAATCACGGAGTTTTTTCTGTGAGCAAAACCCTGTGTCCAGGGCTGGCCAACCAGAAAACAGGAAATCGGTGTCTCAGGCACCGAGGTGCGAGCGGGTGCTCAGACCTCAGGGGTCGGCTGTCTCCACTCCTCCTTCCGCGTTTCCCGGGATGGCCATGTGGAGACCATGAGAGCCCACTCGTGTCATGGGTCTGAGAACTTTCTAGAAAGGGAACGAGGCGGCTTTGGGTGACATTTTCTCCTGAGGCACTAACAGGGGCCCATCGGGCGCCCAAGCCTTGAAGCAATTGTGAAGCCCCGACTCTCAGGAGATCGGTTCTGCTTCCATGCCCACTTGGACCACTTGGACACCACGGTCCAGTCTGGGCACTGCCCCGTGACTGCAGGGCCCGCGCCCGCCTCACGCGGGTGTGCTCCTCCTTCCCCGTCACAGGTTCGCCGACTGCGCCACGCTGCTGTTGACACAGCTGGAGACGGGGCTGCGGAACCTGTTCGCCAAGGTCAACCAGTGTCCGCGGAGACTCCTGACGGCCGAGGTACACGGCGCGTGGCAGGCTTCTGCGCCTCTTAGGTGACCCTCACGCCTCGTTTCTGTGTGCACTCCGTGAGCGTGTAAGCTGAGAGCTCTCCCCCAAAGACTTAGCTGTCCTTTTTTGGGGCTTCCTATTGTAAGGTTTTACAGGATTTATGTTTGCTTATGATTGGTTTGGGTAGCTCGGCAATATTTTAAAAGTGGTCCTTTAACTCAGCGATGTCACAGGACTAGTTACCACTCGTTTCCTAGCTGTCCTTAGTGTCCTATCACTGTAGCCCACAAGGGGGTCCGTGGCCTGCAGCACGCGCCCTCTGTCAGGACCCTACTCCTGTTGGCTGGAACTCAGCCCACCCCTCGGTGGGAGGCACGGGTGGCAAGGTGCCCAGTGAACTATTGAAAGATCCACAGATACAGAAAGGGGGACCCTGAATTATAGGGTGAGCAGCAGCATCTGCCATATCTCCTTTTCTCATTTCTTTCACTCGTTCATCTTCTTCCTTTTTCCCCTTATGTCAACATCCCTTAAAACTCTCGTCTCAGCCCCATCTTCTCCTTATATTTGCTCCTTGGGAGGTCTCACACAACCCCATGCCTACAGCTGCCACCTCTGCGGGGACCACCACTAGAAAACAGTTGGTACCTCGTGAAAATGGAAGCCCCACCCAGCACAGGCTGTCAATGCAGCTAAAGCAGCTACGAGGACAATTCATAGCCTTAAGTGCCAGGGTCTCCAGGCATTGGCTCCCACCAGTTCTTCTTATCTCCCGAGTCAGGTGGACCCCTGTTTTCGGGATGTCTTCTGATGGGTTTCCCCTGGTATCTCACACTTCCTGTAGTTTTAAAAAGCATATTTTTTCCCCTACAAATTCCTTACTCTTAGCCTTGCTCAGTGGCTCTGGCCCCAAACCTTAGCCCGGCCCTATCTTTGCCTGCACTTCGTTCTCCACAGCCACTCAGTCCAGCACTGCCCATGGGTTCTTCCATGATGCATTTGTGCCTCCTCTTTCTTCGCCGAGGCCTCCCTGGTTCCTTGTCCCTCTCCTCTGAGCTCCTCTCCCCTCCAGTCTTCATGCTGCTCTTCCTTCCTGACCCATTCTCACGCTGCCACCCAACGTCTCCTAAACCAACATGTATTCCCATGTCTTCTGTGGCCTCAAGGGCTCAACAGCAGGTCCCAGGGCCTTTCAGCAGGTTCCTCCCGGCTGCTGTGCAGAGAAGCCGTGCCAGCAGTTGAAGGTGGTGGGGATCGGAGCTGAGGTTTTGGCCTGCAGCCTTAGTCTCTAGACCATACTGGTCGCACCAAGAAGTGGGGGACCCGGGTTGTGTGTGGATAAACGCCCCCTTGTTCTTGCTTCACGCCATCAGCAGAAGCACCCGTGCAGGCAGTGGGGTGTGACGCCGTGCGCCCGGAGGTGTTAGGACGTCGAGCTGGATGGGGAGCACAGGCAGAGTCCCCTTGGCCAGGCACTTCGGCTCCCCTCATCCCTCCTGGGTGTTCCCACATCTTCTTCCCCAAGCGCCGCTGTGTGGAGGCTGGTTTCAGACGAGGTGTCCGCGTGGTTGGCCGGCGGGACTCTGCCTGCTTGGAACAGGTTGCCTGCCTGCTCGTATTTTGCTCTAATTGTTTCCTGTTTTTCCCTTTCCTGAAGTCGGCAGCTCTGTACACTACCTTCGATGAGGTAAGTGACCTTAAAGGGTGCCCTGAAATAAAACACTGTGCATTCTGTTAAATCCAAAGGGAAAGATTAGCCGTTATTCACACATAGGAAAACACTGGTGGTCGTAAGTTGAAACGGCCCTGGAGTTGAGCATCGTTTTCAGGATAACTGGGCGGGGGCCCAGGATTACTTACCAAGTCTCTCTAACGCCTCGGAGACAAGGCCAGAGGGTGCTGGGGACCAGCAGCGGGCGCTGCGGTGGTCAGGGGCTGACCCGCCCGTTAAGGCTCACGCCTGCTCGTTTTACACGTGAGACACATCCGCTGCTGCCGTGAGCATGGGCGGTCACCGAGGCGTGTGACCTGAGAGCTGGGAGGGGGTTCTGGAGGAGGAAGGGGGAAGAGTGAAAGTCACAGGAAATGTGTCCTCCCTGGTGGAGTGTGAAGGCTTCTGTGGGCCTTCTGGGTGGAACCCTTAGACCCCAACATGTGTGACAACACAGCAGCTCCGAGAGGATGGGGGAGGCTCAGGGTGCAGTGGGGTGGGGAGCTTCCAGTCACTCTGCCTTTGGATAACTTAGCTCCGGGGCCTGGAGGGGGCGGGGTTAGGAAGGAGCATGCTCACGGCAGATTTATCCCGGTACTAAATGATTGGCTGTCAGGGGTATTGAGGGCTGTGGGGACTGAACTAGACAGAGCAGTCAGATCTGCACAGGGCTCGGGCCTCAGGATTGGCTCCTGCTTGAGCCCCATCGTCCTCGTGAGCAAAGTGACTCATGGAGCAACTGGTGGCACACCAGCACATGTACATGTGAAGAGACACAGACACATACAGACTCACACAGATACAAGTAGACATAATATACATGGATACACACATAAAGCACAGATGTCCACATACATACTTGTACACAAACATACATACAAACACAGCTACCCACATATATACAAGTACACATACATGCAAACACAGATACACACCTATACAAGTACTCACAAATACATGCACAAATACATATAAACACACATGCATGTAGACACACACACACACACACACACACCCTCACAGCTAGAAAGGTGCATGTCCTAAGGCCATTATATGGCGGAAGAGGAGTTTACCTGGCCTGGTGGCGGTTTCCGTGGAGACGCCCTCACTTCACCGGATTGGCTCAGGCTCCTTTAACGATTCTTCGTAGCAAAGGCAGAGCGGCTGCAGCTCGGAGGGCCTGTGCGTGCCTGTGCCCCAGCTGCTTGGCCTGTTTCCGCATTGCAGATGCTGGCACAACACCTGAATGACGGCGAGATCAACCAGCTTCCTCTTGTCCTCGGGGAGCCTGCCATGGTAAGGCCTCTGCTAGTCTGGCGTCCTGTGTTCTGTGTGTGACCAGCACGTCTCTGATGTGGCACTAACCTTGGCCCATGACGTGCATAGAGCGTGCGCCGAGCCCTCCGCCTGCTCCCTCGTCTCGGCAGCTGCCCGTGAGCACAGGCTGTGCCGGGCCTGCCGGCTGGCGATTGTCCAGGTTCCATCTCCAGGCCTGGAGTCGGCGGTTCCCAGCGGTGCGCTCCTTCGGCGTGCCCAGCACAGCCTCGGCGCCCTCCTCCCCTCTGCTGAGGATGCTAACGCGCTGTTCTCTGTCTCGTCCGAAAGGAGTTCCTCTGGGACTTCCTGAACCACCAGGAAGGCCCTCGGGTGCGCGACCACCTCAGCCACGGGGAAGTCAGCCTCCCTGCATTTCCCAGAGGGATGGCCGAGCAGCTGCTGTCCTTCTCCCTGGTGCTGCTGCTGCGATTCGTGGAGGGAGACCTGGCATCCGAGGTCCAGGTAGCGTGGAGGGGAAGGAGCCGGGCCGGTCACCGCCCTGCCACTCCGAGAGGACCTTGTCTGTGTTAAAGGCCGTTCGTGTCACTGTCTTCTGCTTAACTGGCCTGGCTTACCGGGTGCCTCCATCAGAACACGTCATTGAGCATTGGTTACATGTATTGGTCCCAGCGTTTAAATTTCTACGACATCCTATCTTTTAGGAGAATCTCTCAAATTTTCCAAATGTTTGGAATATGTTTTTTTTTTCTTATTTCTTCCCGTTATTTGCTGCATTGTGGACAAGAGTGGGTGTGCCTTTTTAATCTCTCACTGTCATCACTTCATCGAACATCGTTTCATTGGCCATGATGTGACTTCCATCCCAAACCTGTTACAAGGGGAGCTCAGCTGTCACAGCTGAACGGAATGGGACAGAGGGACGTCACGAGGAATCGGATGCGTATGGGGCTGGACATCCCATAGCACAAGACTGGCCGCCTAACTACACGTGTTTCCCACCCAGGAGAAGGCAGCCATACAGGCCTTGGTCAGGCTGGCGGAAGGCTACAGCGCCCGCTTCCACCCAGTCGCGCTGATCAGAAAACAGGTGAGCTGCGGGCGGCCGTGTAGGAGCAGGGTGTGCGCGCCTGCTGCGGAGGTTCAGAGGCTCCGGGCTGCCGTCGAGACAGGCACCGGGGTCAGTAGGTCTGGCGCTCCCAACGCAGTGCGTTACTCAGAAGTGCGGCCTCTTGGTGAAACGTGCTGCAGGACGAGTCACCATGTGCAGTGGGGTTTACGGCAGCCTCTTGACTTCCTTGTACTTTTCTTGATCCTCCCCAGTGGGGATCGAACCCACAACCGAGGTAAATGCCCTGCCCGGGAGCCAAACCCGTAACCTTTTGGTGTGTGAGACGACTCGCCAACCAACCGAGCAGCCGGGCCAGGGCTCCCACATGTCTGTGCGTCAGGGCTGGGGGCTGGGCTTCTGTCTGATACTGGAACCAGGTGCTGGCACTTGGCCAGGGCCACTGGGGAGGCCTTGTCTTCACCCAGAGGGCATGGCCTACCCCCCTCTCCCCCATCAGCTCTCACCCCAGCCTGGGAAGTCACCCCAAGGCCCGGCCGCCCCACAGGCTCCTGCGGTCTGTGCCCGTTAAGGGAGTCCGACTCCCAGGGACGGCCCTGTCCTGACCACGGGTATCGGAATTTTCCACTGCTCCACAGCACTCGGACGTTGCTCCACGGACTTGTCCTGTCTCTGGCGTTTCTGGACCTCATTGTAACGAATAACCACCACCCACCACCTGGTTTTCAGACATAATATCCGTAGCTGTTTTACACGCCGGCTTCTAGAAAGTGACTGGCACCCCAGTAGCAATTTTAACACAGGGTTTTGCAATAAGGTCTCTTCTAGAACCTTGTTGTAAAAGCTTCAGAGGCCGGGCCTTTTCCTCGCAGGTACTGAGCTGTGAAGAGAGCATCCGGTCGTGGCCTCTGCTGCCTTTGCCTGAGGACGCTGCGAGGGAAGCGGCCAGGTGAGCGCCAGCTCAGGAGCGTGCGGGCCTCCCAGCTGTCGGGAGGCAGCCGGGCATGCCTGGGAAGGACTGTGGGTTAAGTGGGAGGCAGAAAGGAAGAAGTGTGATTGACCAGCTCAGAGCTCAACTGTGGGTGGGTATTGGTGAAGATCTATAAATGTTTCTCTCTTTTCCACGTCCAGTGAGGCTAGAGAGCAGTCCGGTTCCTGAGTAGGGGCAGATGGGGATTGAGAAAATGAAAGAAAGAGACAAAGAGATAGAAGGGAAAAGCTGGGTCCAGGTGGGACCACTGTCCTCTGATGGAGACAGTGACCCAGAGCTGATACAGCCCATTTATTTTATAAATAAATGCAAAACACCAGGAAGTTATACTAAAGCCCAAGACAAAGGAGATTATGTGCATTCTTGTGATTTCTTTTTGGACCTGGATAATCGTGTTTGTTCCTGGTGCTTGGCTGGATTTAGATAATGAAACCCACCCCCTGGTGCCTGAGCTGAAGGTCAGGCTGACAACACACCTGCCTCTGGCAAGGTATGTTTTCAGGGCATGGCTCTGCCTGGCACTGCTGGATTCATATGACAATCAGCTCAGGGGCCTTTCCCAGGTGCTCTCTATATAGACCGATAACGTGGACAATCAGAAAGGGGGTCTGACTCTTAGGAAAGAAGTGGGAATAGAGAGATTTTGGATTGTAGAGTCAGAGACAGATCACATGAGTCAGCAAAGCATATTGCTTTTAGCATATTGTTACCATCGACTTTTTTTTTTATCTAGCCAGGCATCTGAATCATGTCAGGGACGTGTGAATACCTTGTTTTCCAGATTGGATGACAGTTCTGAAGCCAGTGCCTGCGAGCCTCTGATGATAAAGATCATGTCTGAGCTGTGCCGCCACGTGCCTGGGCACCCCTGCGCGTTCCAGGGAGCGGACAGCCTTCCTGTTGAGAGGTAAGACCCCTCCCACCCTCGTCCAGAATTGGCTAAGAAAGCCGGACTGTAGACGTTGCTCTTTTCTATTAAAAGTTTATAAGCGAGGGGGTCACATCAGCACCCACGTTGCTCCAGCAGGAGGCGGTAGCTGAGCCTGGCCGGTCAGTGATGACGGCCCCAGGTGAGCCTGTGTGGCTCGAACCCCCATGTGTGTAACAGTTGTTCTTGCCACCAAGAGCAGACACGAGCCGGCTGCCGCGGGATTCAGTGCAGCAGGTGGCATGGCGGCCGGGGAGGCCGGCCATGGCTGTGCCCACAGGGCTGTGCCCAGGGGGCGGTGCCCACAGAGCCGTGCTCTGGCCGCAGGTGGCCCCAGCTGCTCCCGCATGTCTGCAGCCTCCGAGTGCCGACCCTGTTCTGCCCCCGAGCCGTCCTGGAGGTGCTGACTGTGCTCCGAAGCATCAGCTCCCGCTGCGCCCAGGTGTCCCGGCAGGTGGCCGCCTCCCTGGAGCTCAGGGGCCGGCAGTGGGCGGAGAAGACGCTGCGCTCCCGGCAGAGGCAGAACTTCCTGCGCATGGTGAGCAGGTGAGTGCTGTGCCGTGTGCGTGGGGAGCAGGTGAGCACCGTGCCATGTGCATGGTGAGCTGGTGAGTGGCTGTGCCGTGTGCGTGGTGAGCAGTGAGTGCTATGCCTGGTTGGGAGGAGCCTTGGGGCAGGAGTTGCCTCTGGAAGCAGATCTGGTTCTTGCTTTGGGAGAAATACTGGCTTTTAGGGAAAGTTATGGACACATTACTGTGTGGAGATAGCACAGGGAAGACTGCCCGCCGCGTGCGTGTATCGCAAGCACCGCCGTGGTAACATGGAGCTGCATCAGGGCTTCTCCCTGGGTCGCGTGTCCTGGCATGTGCTACCACCTCAGGGACCGATGCCAAGCACTGAGTCCAGAGCTGTCTGTAAGGCTTGCAGTTCCCCCTGCTTCTGAACACTGGGGCCTCGTTCACACCCTGACCGCCGCTCAGGAGAGGACGCTGCTCCCACACATCCCCCGAAGCAGAGTGTCTTTACCTCTCCTGCCAGTTCATGGGAAAGACGAAATCTCACTTTAGCTGGGATTTCTTAGAGTCTCAGAGACACTGAGCCCTTTTCATGCTCACGCCTTTCTTCGCTCTTCCTGCATTTCCATGGACCGTCGGGCTGTAAGAGAGATGCTGATGGGTGCAGACAAGTGCAGATGGGTGCAGGAGGGTCCGGGGCAGGGCCAGGTCCTCCTGGTACCCCCTGTCCAGGGAGCAGGCCCTGCTGGCTCTGAACTAGACAAGAGGGCGTAAGGAAGGGGGTGGGGGGGAGGCTTGGAGGCAGGTGGCCAAGCTCCCCCAGGGCTCTGTGGCCCGGCCGTGGCCCAGGGCTCCGTGGCTGGGGGGCAGCAGGTGAGACATCATTTTCTTTGTGAAATTGGAGACATTTTATTGAACAGGCTTTGCTGTCCTCAGTGTTAAGCTTCTGTCCGCGGTGCTGTCCCTGGTGGGGTTGCTGGTGGCGCTGGAGCTGGTCAGCGTTCACGGGATCCAGGAAGAAAGGCCCTGCGGCCGCCGGCGATACCTCAGGTGGGTGCCCCGCCCGGAGACGCTGCTGTGGCAGCTGGGACTCTGCTCCTGCGCGTGGATGCCTCTGTGGTTTCTGAGCACCCGCGCTCTGCCTGGCCTCGCTGCCACGGCTTCAGGCAGGCTGAGCCTTGCCGCCGCCCGTGTGGCACCGTCAGTATCAGTGCGAGAGCCCCAGGACCCCTGCACTCTTGTGGGGGCCCCGCTGGGCTGGTCTCTGCGGCCTGGGCCTCGGTCACGGCTCGCCCCAGCAAATGTCCTCAGCTTGGGGAGCCCCCTTTAGGAGCCCAGACCTGGGCTCTGAGAGCAGGACCACACACATGACCCGCCTTACACACGTGGGACCCACCTTACCTGTGTGTGACCCGCCTTACACGGGTGGGACCCACTTTACATGCATGTGAACCACCTTACCTGTGTGGGACCCACCTTACATGCATGGGACTCACCTTACACACAGAGCTTCTAGCAGCAGGCACCCCGGGAGAGGCAGGGATCTGTCCTGTGTTTGCTGCGGCTGCTCCCACCAAGGTCCTCGCGTCCCCAGCTTTGGGCTTCGGGGTCCCAGGCAGTTCAGGAAACACGAGAGCAGAGCCCGCACTTCATGGGGAGCGAGATCCGGGTGAGGGGGAGCCAGTGGCCACTGCTGGCCGTTGTCTCCAGTCTAGTCCGGTTCTCCGCCTCCAATGACGTCTGAGCATGTGGTTCCCGGGGGCGTCCTGTGCCCGGTGGGACGTCCCGTGCCCAGTGGGGGCTGGGCGTCCTGTGGCCAGTGGGACATCCCGTGCCCGGTGGGGGCTGGGTGTCCTGTGGCCGG
>PVJN01021861.1:9481-34213 GCA_004026805.1 Lasiurus borealis
GGGGTGGGGTCCCGGGCGTGCCACGGGGAGCGGGCGGGCGGGCGGGGGGCGTGGACACTCGGGAAACACACGGGGGAAGCAGGCGTGGGCGGCCACGAGGGCCCGAGGCGGGCGTGCCTGTGGAAGGGTGTGCTGGCCGTGGTCCTGGCCGTGGTCAGGGACGTGGGAAGGGGTGAGGGCTGCAGGGGGTGGAGGGAAGGGGCTGGGCGGGTTTGGAGGACCGTGGCCTGGCCGCCTGGGTCTGGGCCTGGGCCTGTGGCCAAGGGAGCGGGCACCTGGGGGAGGCTGGCCAGGAGGCAAGAGACCACAGTGTCCCCACAACACCCCAGCCCTGGGGGCCTGGAGACCAGGCCGTGGAGTCTGTGCTGGGGGCGTCTCCCATGCTGACCTTCTCGACAAATTGGCGGAGACCCTCACCCCACAGGCGGGAAGGGTCCCCGGGGGAAGGGCACTCTGGCCCCAAAGTCCCGGGCCCAGCCGGTTCTGGCTTCTCGTAGTGACTCTCTCTCCCCCGGGACCGGCTGGCCACCGCCTGCTCAGAAGGCTGCGAGGAAGGGGCGGGGGCGGGGAGGGGGTCTGGATCTGTTTGGCACGTTTTGGGCTCACCCAGCCGCCACGTGGAGAGAAGGCGCTTTTTTATTGGGTGCATTTCCCGCTCTGTCCTGAGACAGCCCTGAGGTCCGGGGACCAGGGCCTGGGTCAGGTGGGTGCAGGGCCTGATGCAAAACGGGGGGTTCGGAGAGGAAGAGGGCGGTGGGGGAGGAGCTGGGGGGCGGGCAGAGGTGTCTGCCTGCAGCGGAGACCCCACAGCTGCCACCAGCCACTGTCCTTCCCTCCTGTGTTCCTGCCTGTGGGCACCTCCTCTGGCTGAGGCAGGCTCCCTGCCCTCCTCACCCCTCCCATCCCTTCCCCCCCCACACAGACTCAGGGCTTCCCTGCGATTCCGGTAAAAATTATCCCAGGCTTCCCGCCCGTGCCGCTCGCTGACACACTTCCTTCTAGGACAGCGACGGGACCTTTTATCTTTATTTTTTGAGCCAACCTGCCGGGAAGAAAAGGCGTTTCCACCTAATTGGACTCGGAAGGAAACGGACAGTCGGGGTGTGGCAGTGACTGGGCGAAGACCTCACACTGGGGAAGGGCCCTCCGCCTGCGGGGGAGGGGACCCCTCCTTTCCCACGGGGTCCCTCCCTGGGGCAGGCAGGAGCATCCCGGGGGCCGTGGCCGGCTCTGACTCAGGACCAGGCCCCACATTCTCCCTTAGCATCAGGTCCCAAACCCTGGCAGCCGTGGTGGGAAAAGCCAGCCCCGGCCCCGGCCCCGTTCTCACCACCAGATGAGCCCTCTGCCACCCTGGTCCCCCGAGCTGACACCTGGTTCGAACAGGGTCTTTTGTGTTGTTTTTTTTTAAATATATTTTATTGATTTTAAACAGAGAGGAAGGGAGAGGGATAGAGAGCTAGAAACATCAATGAGAGAGGGAAACATCCACCAGCTGCCTCCTGCATGCCCCCCACTGGGGATGTGCCCGCCACCAAGGTATATGTCCCCGACCAGAATCGAACCTGGGACCCTTCAGTCCCCAGGCCGACACTCTATCCACTGAGCCACACCGGTCTCAGCCCCTCTTGCATTTTTTAAAAAAAATATGTTCTTATGGATGTCAGAGAGCAAGGGGAGAGAAAGGGAGAGAGAAACATCCATGACAAGAGAGAGAACCCTGGCTCAGCCACCTCCTGCACGCCCGCCGCCCGGGCCTGTGCCCTGACCGGGAACCGAACCTTAACCTCCTGGGTCAGAGGTCGATGGTCAACCCCGAAACGACATACCGGTCCGGCCGGGCAGGCAGCAGTGCCTGTTTCCAAGCCGTTTCCCCCCTCCGGACGCTAAAGGTCACCAGGGTCACTGGGCAGTGGTGAGTCATCTGCGGTTCTGGCCGCGGGCGTGCCGATGGGTCTCGCTGTGTCCCGGGTCCGAGGTTTTCCCCCCGGAAGTTCCGCCAGCCCCCGCTCTCTCTCGCGGAGGCCACGCTGAGGAAGCCGCCTGTCTCCCAGCGAATCCTGAGTGGAGAGAGACTCTCTATTTGGTGTATTTAATGAGCAAGCATCTCCCCGAGGCCTTTCCACAAAGGATCTCGCAGGAGAGACACGCTGACGGCTGGGCGCCCGGGCGGGCGGGCGGGCGGGTGGGCGAGAGGCAGGCGGCCGCTCGCGGCTCCCGCGGCCCCTGGCAAGCCTGGCCCCGGCCACGCCTGCAACCCACCTCCCCGCGC
Organism: Lasiurus borealis; assembly: GCA_004026805.1. NCBI lineage: Eukaryota > Metazoa > Chordata > Mammalia > Chiroptera > Vespertilionidae > Lasiurus > Lasiurus borealis. The sequence goes on from PVJN01021861.1 coordinate 11,754, forward strand.
CGGCCCCAAGGTGAGGGCAGGAGGCGGCCGGCCGCCAGCTGAAAGGAGTACAGTGGCACCTCGAGATACGAGTCTAATCCGTTCCATAACCCTGAGGCGTGGGAAACTAGGAGACGCTTGCGTCTCGGTAAACAGGTGGGTCGTGTGCAGCCGGCCGACCTGCGCGATGACTCCTATCTCAACTGTTGCTCGTATTTCAAAGCAGAAATCGCTCACTCGACGGCTCGTATCTCAAAAATCTCGTATGTTAGGGCACTCGTATCTCAAGGTGCCACTGTATGTTCACGGAAAGTAACGGTGTGGATGCGCCGAGACCTCAGCCGAGGGCGGCAACCAGCAAAAGGCACTCTGCACCCCAAACAACTCTCGAAGGAGATGGACTTGGGGGGGGGTGACATGGTGGGTTTTGAGGAGAAGGGAGAGAGGATGTTTCTATCCAGCGTCTCCTCCACGTGCCACTGGGGTCCCCTGGCAGGAGTTACACGGGGGGGGGGGGGGTCCAGGGAGGTAGACCCCGTGTCTGCACCAGGGGGCGGGGGTCCCCAGTGGTACACGCACATGTACGGGTGGTGTGTGTGGGGTGCGCTCCTGTGGGTAATCAGGGGACATTCTTTTTTAGAGCATTTTTTAGGTTCCCAGCAAGACTGAGCGGAAACTACAGAGAGTTCCTTCTGCCACCCCCCTACCCCCGACCCCGCCCCTGCACAGCCCATGGGCACCTCCCACCCCAGACTGGGACGTGGTTACAGTAACAAATCTGCCTGGATACATTGTTGCCGCCCAAAGCCGGGTCACGTGATGTTTGTAAATGGCGCTCGTTCACTCACTGGGTCTTTCAACCAACACTTACTGAGCCGGGTTCAGGAGCTAAAGAAACAGACGCAAACAGCAAGCACCCTGGCCCCCCCACCCCCCTGATCCTAGACGCCCGAGAGGAAAAGCTCATGAACTTGGGGCTCCAGCACAAACCCACAGCCGTGCCGCTCATGGCCGGAAATGCCGGTCACAGGGAGTGTACCCCAGCTTTTCCATATGAAAACACCCCACCACGCCGCCACGGCTGCGAACGGCCACCTATTGGGCTGGTGATGCCGGCAGCTGGCACCCGGGGCCGGACTGAGCCGGGCTGGCTCCCTGGTGCGCCCGGGGTGGGTGGCGGTGGGCAGGTGGCTCCGTCCTGAGGGTGGCGGGGAGAGCGGGACCCAGCCGGCCGGCCCAGGCTCCCGAACGGCTGTCTCAGCGGCGGCGGTGAGGGGTCCGAGCACGGGCAGAGGGCCGGCCTTTCTCGGGTTCCCGTTTGCTCCGACCCCAGCGATGAGAGCCTGTGACCGGGACCGAGAGAGAGTCTCCTCCTCCTCCCCAGGGCAGGGGCTGCCGGGAGAGGCCAGGAGAGTGAGAGGGGGCTTGTCTGGAGCCCAGGACGGAGGAGTGGTCAGGCCAGGGCAGGAGCGGAGGACGGACGGGCCGCAGAGGCAGGCTGGCGGGTGCAGACACCCCGGTTCCCGGGCCATGGGGCGGGGCAGGCAGAGGGGGCACAGGTGCCCTGGGGTGAAGGGTCTGGAGTGCCAGAATGAGGGTTTGGGCTTTACCAATGGGGAGCTGGGAGGCGGAGGGGCCGGGCGGTGCGGCTCTATCTGGTTGGGGGAGAATGACCAGCAGGCGGAGGCCTGGCTGTGGGGGGGGGTCCCCCAGGGGCCTGGGAGGCGGCGGGGAGAGAGGTGGCCCCGGTAGACCTTCAGCCCGCAGTCCATGGACCCCCAGAAACGCCAGCTGCAGACAGGGGGCCTCCGGGGTAAGAAACCGCCCGGGGCATTTCCCGAAGAGCCGCGTGGAGGCTCCTGGGTTCGGCTCTCCCCGAGCCCACGCCGTCCGGGGCCGCGGAGAGCAGCGCGCCGGCTGGCAGCCGCGGCGGAAGCGGGAAGAGGCACCCCAGGCTTCTTGGTCTAATTCTCAAGGTCAAGTGATATCATTAGAATAACATGAACTCAATTTGAGCGGCAGCAGGGAAATCATGCCGGGGAATGTGGGTCACTCCTCCTCGCCGCGGAACGGAGCCGTTCTCGCGCCACGGCGGACGCGCCCGGGAACCCGCCCCCCCCCACCCACCCCCGTGGCGGTGGCAGCGGCGCTCCCACACGCGGGGGGAGTCACGTCCTTGAGCCGGGACCGCTGGGTGCCCACCGCCTCGGAGCCGGCCGGCGGGCGGGGGTGGCCCTCGGCGGGGCAGATGGAGGAGCAGTCTCTGTGCTTTTTCTTTTTTAACGTATTTGTATGGATGTCAGGGAGGAAGGGAGAGGGAGAGAGGGAGAGAGAGAGACAGAGAGAGACAGAGAGAGAGAGAGGTTCATGATGGGAAAGAATCACTGGCCGGCTGCCTCCTGCTCGCCCCCTACTGGGGATGGAGCCCAAAACCCGGGCCTGTGCCCTTGACGGGGAATCAAACCGTGACCTCCTGGTTCCTAGGTTGATGCTCAACCACTAAGCCACACTGGCTGGGTTCTGTGGGTTTATTTTATTTTATTATTTTATTCTATTTTACTTTCTGAGAATTTCTTTATTTTTAAATATATTTTTATTGATTTTTTTTTACAGAGAGGAAGGGAGAGGGAAAGAGAGCTAGAAACATCGATGAGAGAGAGACATCCATCAGCCGCCGCCTGCACGCCCCCCACTGGGGATGTGCCCGCCACCAAGGTACGTGCCCTTGACCGGAATCGAACCTGGGACCTTTCAGTCCATAGGCTGACGCTCTATCCACTGAGCCACACCTGAGAGTTTCCTTAAAAGCCACAGTGGGAGCTGGGCAGAGGGAAGCAGGCGAACCCGGGTGCTCGATCGGCCGGGAGGGCAGGTGAGGGGGTTACAACCAGCGTGTGGGAAGCGAGGAGGCGCCGGGACGGGAGAGAGCGACCCGGGTTTGTGGGTCAGGGGCACAGCAGCAGAGCGGCCAGACCGCCCACTCCATGCAAGGCACACAGCTGCCTGCCGCCCGCTGCCCGCTGCCTGCAGCCACCCCAGCTTCTGGCAGGAACGTGGCCCAGCACGATCCTGGCTGTGGCCGCTCTGTGGCCTGGCCCCGCCCTCTGCCAGGCCTGCCGCCCGCCCCCTCCAGGTGCAGCTCCTGCAGGCACCTCCCAGAACCCCTACCCTCACCCCCGTGATGCCCTCCTGCACCCCAACCCCCTCCTCGGTCCCACAGGAGACTGGCTTGCTTATGGCATCGTATGCGGGTGTCACATGAGGGTGCGGGGGGGTGGTGTCCCAGGGACAGAGCAGGCTGCCCTGCATGCAGCAGGCGCTCACTTGTTGCAGCCACCACCGTGCCGTGCGTCAAAGGCAAGGCAGTGCCCCTGCGGCCGCATCACCAACTGCACGGCCCCCGTGGCCCCGAGTCCGCGCCTATCTCCATCCCGGGGCCCCGGCTCCTTGTCCTGGGGGAGTGCCGGCTCTGGGTGCTGCCGGGTGTGGAACTGCCCCCCACCCTCGCTGGACGCCGGCAGCAGCCCCCCGCTGTGCAGCCGCAGGTGGCTCTGGACTCTGCAAATGTCCCCGGGAGGCACCCTCACCCAGCAGCCACTTCCCGGAGCCACGGTTGGTGGGAGGGACGCCAGCCTGCACCCCAATATTAACCAGCGCCTCTCCCAGGCCTCCTCCGTGGGACCCGGATCCTATCGGGGGCCGAGAGGGGCACAGGGAGGCGCTCACACAGGCCTGACGCTGCCTCGGGTCCCAGCTGCTCCCGTGTGCCCGGCTCCGGCCGGCTCACAGACAGAAACACCGATGCCTCCTCCCTCACAGCCGCCGGAGGCGTGAGATCGGGATGGAGGGGGTGGGACAGGGGCGGGGGGAAAGGATTTGGCAAGAGGAAGGCGTGTGCGGAGGTACAACAGAACTTGCGGACACACACAGGACATGCTGGTCGCATCCCTCCCTCCGCCCGGGCCTTTCCCTCGGCCTGTGCCTGGCCCTCGGTTGGGTGTCCGACGTGAATCCAAAGGTTGCCGGTTTGATTCCCAGTCAGGGCACAGGCCCGGGCTTGCCTGCTCCGTCCCCAGTAGGGGGCGTGCGGGAGGCAGCTAATGGATGGATGGTTCCCGTTCTCCTGGATGTTTCTATCTCTCTCTCCCTCTCCCTTCCTCTCTCTCTCAAAATCAATAATAATAAAAAAAAAACCTTTTTAAAAAGGATGGATTCTTCTTGTAGACCCACGTCAATCCCGTCTCCCCCGAAAACACATTCAAGGATGCCCGCTGCCCCTCTGGCCTCAGGTCTCCCTCGGCCGAACCCCGGGCCATGTTGGTGGCGGAGGGCAGCAGGCTAGGATGCGAGAGTGGGCGAGAGGATGTGTGTGTTTGTTCATCTGTTGTGGCTTGTCCCACCCCCCCAACACCTCCCCCCCCACCCCCCCCGCAGCCAGGCTCTCTCTCCACACCCCGTTCCTATGCACTTCACAGGAACAGACCGAACCTCCGACCCCAGGCCCCCGGGCGGGAGCACACACACACAGGCAGACCCGTCCCTCGCCGGCCCCAGACTGGGCCGGAACCTGCCCCGCTGGCATAGCGCGGGGCCTGGCCCACCTGAGCCGCCGGGCAGGTGTGACAGACGGCCGGGCCGGGCCACCTGCAGCTGGCTGAGCCTCGTGCCCACACGGCCACCCCTGCCCCCCACCATCCCGGGCCCCCGTCCTCCCCCTGCGCCCGCCGGCTCAGGTGCGGCGCATCTGCGGCCGCCGGCAGGGCCCGGGCGAGCTGTCAGGTTAAAAGCTGGCGTGCTCGATGGGACCCCGCACGTGAGCGCTTTTCCAGTCCCTCCCCGCCCCCGCGGCTCCGTGAGCTTTTATAAATATTTCACCGGCCCCGCCGGCGTCCGTGTCCTCTCTCTCTTAAACGGATTAAATATAAATGCGGCGGCGGAGTCTCGCCTGGCTGGCGCGCGCTCGGCGCCGCGGATGGCGTGTGCCGTTTGCTTTGTGTGCTGGGGGGACACACCCGGGCCCTCTCTGCCCCCTGCCCTCCCCTCCCCCGGGGTCCCCATGCCTTCCTGCTTCCATTCGTGGGGCCACCCACCCCCGACCAGTGCGCTGGGCCAGGTCCCTCTCTGAAGAGGCCGTGACGGAGAAACAGCGGGGCCGGGCCACCCCTCGGTGGGCGTCTCCCCGGATGGCACCCTGAGTGGAAGGTGGGGGCAGTGGGGGGTGTAGACAGCCCCCTCTCCTTCCCCCCCAGACTCAGAGTGGCAGGGCCAGGGGCACGGCAGGCATTGTGTCCCGTCCTTTGTTCTTCGCTGATGGCAAAATAACGCAGTATTGCGGTGGAAAGATGCAACCGGAAACAGACAGATACACGACTAAGAGCCCGCGTTCTACCCGAGGTCGGGAGAAGCTCCGTACGAGGCAGCGATCGGTGCCATTTTACCCGGAAAACTTCCCGGGGAAACCCGGGCGCCCTCAGGGGCCATGGGTGCTGAGGACCCCACTCCCCCTGCTCCTGGGCATTCCCGCTGCGGCTTCCCAGGGAGAAGGACAAGCTCTGTAAGCCCCTCTCCCCGCCCCCCCCCCTGCTGTCCGTCTGTCTGTCTGTCCCTCTGGGGCTGTGAGCGCTGCTGGGTGAGCCGGCTCCCCGTGTGGATGGGTTCTGTGGAACTTGCATTGAGACGATCCCACCTCCTACCCTGTTTCCCTGAAAGTCAGACGTCCCCCGAAAATAAGACCTACTTCCCGTTTTGCCTCTCGCTGCCATAGAAGGCACCCCCCGCCGAAAATAAGACCTCCCCGATCATCAGGCCTCCCCGGAACAGAAGGCCCTTGAAGCTACCGTCAGGCATCTGACTCCTGATTTAAAGAGACCTCGCCCTGCCCGAACAGCTCCGGCTGCGCTGCGGCCCATCCTTGAGCCGGTTTGTGATGACAACGACCACCGGACCGTAGACAGGTCATACATTTCCTTTTTTTTTTTTGTTCAACAATAAATGTGCACCGTCTTCTTCTTCATGGGAAAATAAGACACCCCCTGAAAATAAGACCTGGCGCCTCTTTGGGAGCAAACATTCATAGAAGACACTGTCTTATTTTTGGGGAAAGAGGGTAGCAACGCTGCCCTCGGTGACCTCAGTGACCTGGGTAACCTCGGTGACCCTCTCCCTGACTCCGGGGAAGGCATGTGAGCTCAGGCTAGCCAGTGAGGGGGGCGGGGAGGCCTGCTGGGAGGAGGGTGTGCGGTGGGGATCCCTCTCCTTCCCCAGGTGTGAGCACCCCCACCTGGGAGTCCCCACAACTGGCCTGGGAGACGGGAGGGCTGGAGGGAGAGGAAGAGGGGAGAGGAAGCAGGGAGGCAGATACTACAACCCCCGCCCCCTCCAATTCCAACCTCATTTAAGGGAACCGGTCATGACCAAGAGCTACAGAGGGATCCTGGAGGGGCAGCTTGAGGTTAAACAGCGCCTCCTGGTGGAGAAGGGCGTAGCTGCGTTTTGGATAGACCAGAAGTCTGCCTGCTTGGTGCTTTGAAAAGCTCCAGGGATGGACTTCCTTCTACACCGGCGGTTCTCAACCTGTGGGTCGCGACCCCTTTGGGGGTCAAATGACCCTTTCACCAGGGTCGCCTAAAACCATCGGAAAATGCAGATATTTACATCACGATGCATCACAGCAGCAACATTTCATGGCTGGGGGTCACCACCCCATGAGGAACTGTGTGCAAGGGTCGCGGCCTGAGGAAGGTTGAGAACCACTGTTCTACCTGGAGAGCTTGGCTTCACAGCAAACCCTGGAGGCTGAGGCCTGAGGGGCCAGGGCTCCCGTGATTGGCTTGTAGATTTCCCTGCTGACCACACCCCGAGAGTCCTGCCCCAAGCCCTGCACCGAGAGAAAGGCGGTCAGTGAACCTAGCAGGGTTTGCATGGGACGCAGAAGACATGGGGACCAATGGCGAGCGGCAGGGATGGGCAGAGGCAGGAGGGGTCTCCCCAGGCAGCTCAGGGCAGGGAGGGCAGCTCAGGGCTTCAGCCCATCGGCCTGGAGGCCTGATGCTCAGAGGCGGCTGCGGGACCAGCAGCAGGGGATCCCCGTGAGGCGGCTGGGTCCAGGGTGGGGCCCCCTGGCCCTGCGGTGCCTCCAGGATGAGCTGCATTGGGGGCGTAAAGAACAGGGGGTAGGGGGGGTCCAGGTGTGGGCGGGGTCACTCCACGCTTCCCAGGAAGAGAAGCCGAAGGTCAGCCACCAACGCAGAACAGAGAGGCCTGCCAGGTGCCAGCCACACCCACCACGTGCAGCACTGATGCAGGCCACGCCCACCACTTGCAGCATTGCTGCAGGCCACGCCCACCATGCTTGGCATTGATGCAGGCCACGCCTCTCGTTCCCTGTAACCTCCGTGTAGCAGCCTCATCCTTGCAGACCTTGGGGGCTGGAGAAAGCCCCCCACCCCCACCCCCAACTCCTGCCAATGACATGGGTCCCTCGGCCAGCACCCAGGGGCCCTCAGCTGAGCCAGGGCCTGATGCAGAGAGGCAGGGAGGCAGGGAGGCGGGGACTGCAAGCTCCACCCAGCCTCCATCACAGTCCCTGCCCACGTCTCCTGCCCCAGGCTGAGCCTTGCAGTGTCAGCCCTGGGTGATGTGGGGGAGGGAGGATCCACGAGGTTGGGGGGGACTAGGGGGGACAGGAGTCCCTGTAGCTGGCAGTGCACCATGCGTGACCTCCCGGCACAGTCACCAGGCAGAGAACCCACCCTCCAGTGGGGCCATTGAGCTCCACGCAACTCCTGATGCAAACTGCCAGGATGCAAACCCCTCCACGGGAGAGATGGGCTGTGAGCACCCCCTCTCTCCGCAGCCCCCACCCAGGAGGCAGGGTTTTCATTTCAGGGTGGGCCGCCTTCCGGGGAGCCGGGGCCCGTGGTGGCCATTGGTAGGTGATGATTAGAGGCAAACGAGAGGCCAGGTGGCCCCATGCTCGAGTCCAGGGGGGCATCCCCCACCCAAAGGCTCCCTTGCCCTCTGCAGGGTCAGAGCCCTCATCCCCACACCTGCCGGGCCTCTCTGTGTCCCCCCACTCTTCCCACACACACCCCCCCAGCAGCCCCGGCCTCAAAGCTCAGGAAGCTCTCCAGGCGGAGGTGGCACAGGCCCCCATGAGCAGAACCACCTCCCACCGGATGGGAGAGCGGGGTCCAGGGGCGCCCCACGGCTGAGTCCCCGAGAGGCCGGATCCCCAGGGACTCGGCCGGCGGCTCCAGGGCCCGCCGGCTCGGGCAGAGCTGCGAGGAGGAGCCGTGTGCAAACCGCAGCCGCCAGCTGTCTGAGGGCGGGTCCTCTCTGCCCCCTGGGCCCCCTCGGTGGGCACGTGTCCAGAGCACGGGCACCATGGCCAGAGGGACATAGTGTCCACACCGCCGGGGACCTGGCCTCCGCTGCCGTCCACACCCACACCCCCGCCCCGCCCTCAGCTGGGCACGTTCGGACCAGAGTGGACACCTGTCGTCGTGCTTCCTCAGCACGGAGCTCGGTGGGTGGGTGGGGCCTGGCCGTGACCTCTGTAGCCCGGGAGACCACCTGGTCCTGCTCACAGGATCCAGCCCATGACGGGGAACTTGTGGGTTGTTGTTTTTTGTTTTTGTTTTTTTTTAATATATTTTATTGATTTTTTACAGAGAGGAAGGGAGAGGGATAGAGAGGTAGAAACATCGATGAGAGAGAGACATCCATCAGCCGCCTCCTGCACACCCCCCCACTGGGGATGTACCCACAACCCAGGTAACATGCCCTTGACCGGAATCGAACCTGGGACCTTTCAGTCCGCAGGCTGATGCTCTATCCACTGAGCCACACTGATTTCAGTGTGTTTTTTTTTTTTTAAGTATCATTTTATTTTCTCTTTATTTTACTTTTTTTTTTTCAAATATATTTTTATTGATTTTTTTTTACAGAGAGGAAGGGAGAGGGATAGAGAACCAGAAACATCAATGAGAGAGAAACATCGATCAGCCGCCTCCTCTCCCCACCGGGGATTTGCCCGCAACCAAGGTCCATGCTCTTGACCGGGATCGAACCTGGGACCCTTCAGTCCACAGGCCGACGCTCTATCCATTGAACCACACCGGTTTGGGTTTTTTTGTTTGTTTGTTTTTGTTTTTTACTTAAGAGAGGAAGGGGGAGGAGGAGGAGGAGAGAGAGAAGCATCCATGATGAGAGAGAACCATGGATCGGCTGCCTCCTGCACGCCCTCCACTGGGGATGGAGCCCGCCACCCGGGCCTGGGCCCTGACCGGGAATCGAACCCTGAGCCTCGTCAGCCAGGCCGGACCTGGTAACTAACGCGTAATTGCATGGAGATTAGACCCACCTGAACCCACTTCTGGTGCGGCCACCTGGGCAGCCACGCTTCCCCTCCCCCCACCCCCCCGCGGGGTCCCCAGCAGCACCTCCTCCCGCCGCCCGGCCCCGCGGCCCGGCCCACTCTCGCCGTGTGTGAGCTCAAGGATTACCCACTAATCCTAATGTGTTTGCCCGAGTGTAGCCTAATTAGGAAGGTAAATCTGAGAAGCAAAACAAAACAAAAAATAAAAAAATAAGGCAACACAACATAGAAACCGAGGAGCGGGGAGAGGGGGTGGGCCTCCTGCTCAGAGGCCCTCTGTCCACTCAGAGAGGACGGGGCAGGTACCCCTCGGCCAGGCCAGGCCCCTGGGACAGGGAGAGGCCACGGTGCTGGTCAGCTGATGGACCTGGATCCGCGGAGGAGGTGCCTTCCGGTGGCCGGACGGTCCTCCTGCTTCTGCGGGCCCGGAGTTCAAGTCCACCGGCAGCCCCAGCACATAGCTGTCTCCGTGGCAACGGATGCAAACCCAGTTCTTCGTGGCTTAAGCGGGAAAGGTGCTTATTAAGGGGTGATGACTAGCAACTGCGAGTGTTGCTGCCTCTACTACTAGTATAAGTGAATACGTACTTACTGCTATTGCCTAGAGCTGTGGTCGGCAAACCGAGGCTCGAGAGCCACAGGCGGCTCTTGGGTCCCTTGAGGGTGGCTCTTCCACAAAACACCACGGCCTGGGCGAGTCCATGCTGAAGAAGTGGTGTCAGGAGAAGTTTAAGTTTAAAAAATGTGGCTCTCCAAGGAAATTTCATTCTCCATCCTGTTGATATTTGGCTCGGTGGACCAATGAGTTTGCCGACCACGGACCTCGGGTATCATTGTCTGTACCCCTGGTCGGCAAACTGCGGCTCGCGCCAGCCACATGCGGCTCATGAGCCACAGTTTGCCGCTCTGTTGACTAATGAGTTTGCTCTCCACGGGTCTATACTGTTAGTCAGTACTTGTTGCTGTTAGCATATGACAGCAATTTTCAACCTTTTTTTATACCACAGCACAAATAAATTACTGAAATTCTGTGCACACCAAGACATATATTTTGAGGGATCTGACCAAAAAAAAAAAGCATAATTTTGCTTCCTTCACACCAGATGGATAGTGTGTGGCCTATTGTCGTTTTTTGTTTTTTTTTATGTTTTTAATCATTTCAGAGCGATAGGGAGAAAGAAATAAAGCATCAATGATGAGAGAGAATCATGGATGGGCTGCCTCCCGCACACCCCCTACTGGAGATAGAGCCCGCAACCCCGGCCTGTGCCCTGAACGGGAATCAAACCCTGACCTCCTGATTTCTGGGTGGATACTCAACCTACTGAACCACACCGGCTGGGTGGTTGTCACTGTTTTCTTTGACAATCTGAGGGGGAAGAGGCCCATGCCCCTGATTCAGGGGTCAGGCCTGGCCACAGCACGCCCGATGAAGTTAGCCACCTTAGACGCCTGTGACTGACAGGATGACTATCTCCCTATTATTATTATTATTATTATTATTATTATTATTATTATTATTTGAGAGGACACTGACTGTTCCCACTGTCCAGAGGGGGCAGCTGAGGCCCAGAGGATGGAGGTTCCGTCCAAGGCTGGACCTCCAGCCGCCGGCCTGCCGGCCACCACGGGGCTGTCCGGCTTTGAGGAGAGCGAGGAGGAGTTTGGGTGAGGCTGGCAGCCAGGACCTGCCCCTTCCTCCATCCCCGCTGCCCAGCCAGAGCGGCCGGGAGGAGGCCGCGGCTCCGAGGCCCAGCCCCTCCCTCCCCGGCGGGCGGCGGCAGAGAGCAGAGCCAGGAGTAGCCGGGAAGGCGCCCACCCAGGGCCCCGCTCCGAACCTTCCAGAAACCTGCGAACATGAAAGGGCCCGAGATGAGAGGAGGCTTGAAAGCGGCCGTTTTAAAATAAAAGGCGGCCGCGCCGCCAAAGCGCTCGCAGGGAGGACGCGCTCGCAAAGGAAGAACACTTGTTCGGATCAGAGGCGGCCACACTTCAAACCCGAGGCCGGGGCGGGCGGGAGGGCGGGGCTTACTGGGGGCCAGAGAGGGGGCTGCTGAAGCAGGTGCAGGGAGGGGGGGCACCCCAGCCCCAGCGCCTCTGTTCTCCCCTCGGAGGGCCCCTTGCACGCGCCCCCCACGGGGGCTGGAGGCCTGACCGCCTCTGAGCTGAGACACCGGACACCCACCCAGTTTCCCAACCTGAAACTCACTCCTTTCCCTTTAAACCAGCAGTTCTCAGCCTTCCTAAGGCTGTGACCTTTAAGACAGCGCCTCATGGGGTGGTGACCCCCAGCCATAAAATTATTTCCGTGGCTACTTCATCGCTGTCATCTTGCTACTGTGATGAACTGTCATGCAAATATCTGATAGGCAGGATGTATTTTCCTTGTTGCAAATGGAACATCATTAAAGCATAGGGATTAATCACAAAAGCAATATGTCATTATATATTGTGAAATATTTATTTCTAATGACAAATAAATGAAATGTTGTCTTGAATCGTGGTGTAGCATGGGCAACAGTCTTCCTAGGACAACAGTAAACGACATGGCTACACTTTGCGACACTGAGGAGCAGCGTGTGGGTTCCTAAGACCATGGGAAATAGGTGTTTTCCGCTGGTCTTAGGCGACCCCTGTGAAAGGGTCGTTCCACCCCCAAAGGGGTCGTGACCCACAGGTTGAGAACCGCTGCTTTAAATGGAGGGAACTTAGGGATATTGGGGTTGCCTGCTCCCCCAGCCGCAGGCCCCGCCCCCTCCTATGCGGGCAGCAGAAGCTAAGGCGGCCCCAGGGGCTAAAGCCTGGCCAGGTGAGACCCTGTGACCGTCCCTGGTACACGCCCAGGCCCGGGCCAATGCCCACACCTCCTCCTCCCCGCTGCATGGCCTCAGCTAGTGGCCCAAACCTCTTGGTCCCCAGCCTCCCCGTGTGTGAAACGGGGGTCGTCCCGGCGCCCACTTCAGCAGCCCAGCGAGAGGCTCCCTGTGCGAGCCGTTGTCCCCGGGGCTGAGCTGGTCCCAGCGGGCGTGGTGGGACCCAGCGGAGACGTGGGCCGTCCCGTGGCCTTCGGGAGAGACACGGGGGCGAGGGGTGAGGGGACACAGCGGCTTCCTGAGGCTGGAGGTTCCCACCGTCCTGGAGCCGGGCCTCTTCTCCGCGAGGGCGGATGGCAGGATGGGCAGGATGGGCAGGCCAGATTGATTGTGAATCTCCTCTCTTACACTTAAAGGTCAGGCTGGCGGGAGGGCGTCCCGAGGCCTCTCAGCAGCGGGCGCCTGGCCGAGACTCGGGCTTCCATTAGCTCCAACAGGGGTGGCGGGCGGCGGGCGGGAGCCGGAGGTGCCAGCATTGAGCCGAGGAGAAGTCACTCCCCATGAGGCTGCTGGGGGAGTCGTGTCCCGGGCAGGCGGGGCTGTGAGCCTGAGGCTGCTGAGAGCAAGGGGGTAGAGGGGGAGCTATGGGGGAGATTTGGGGGCCCTCGAGGTCACATTCAGCAGTGGGGTCCCCAGGAAAGCTGGAGCGGAGGCTGCCGGACCCTGCCCGGGCAGAGCAGTGGGTCTGGGGAGAGGAGGAGGGCCCCCCAGGAGGGGCAGGCCTTCGGGAGACGGCCCAGGAGACAATCCCCTAGAGCAGTGGTTCTCCACCTTCCTAAGGCTGTGACCCTTGCATACACTTCCTCATGGGGTGGTGACCCCCAACCATGAAATGTTGCTGCTGTGATGCATCGTGAGGTAAATATCTGCATTTTCCGATGGTCTTAGGCGACCCCTGTGAAAGGGTCGTTCGACCCCCAAAGGGGTCGCGACCCACAGGTTGAGAACCACTGCCCTAGAGCAGCAGTCACCAGCCCCTGGGACCTCATGGACTCCCAGTCTGTGGGCCACAGCGGAATCCAGAGGATGAGCTGGCCACATCCGCCCTGACCCTGGGCCTGGCCACGCCCTAGGGCTTGGCCTCCAGGACTCAGAGTCGTCCCCGGGGGTCCCCGAACCCCATGCTGTGACAGGCCGCTCACCCGCAGAGCCAGTGTCGCTGGGGGCATCTGTCCTCTCGCTCAGCAGTCATCACAGTAGCAAGATGACAGCGATGAAGTAGCCACGGAAATAATTTTATGGGTGGGGGTCACCACCCCATGAGGAGCTGTCTTAAAGGGTCGCGGCCTTGGGAAGGTTGAGAACCGCTGCCCTAAACCATTCAACAGAGACGTTACTGAGCACCTACTGTGTGCCAGGACTCTGCCCTCAGGGAGAGGCCAGCCTCGGGATGGAGGCCGGAACTTATCTAAGAAATGTACATGCTGATGCGGCTTTCTGGGCCAGGAAGGAGGCTCTGAGGGTATCTCTCTCTTGGTCCTCATGGTCTGAGCACACAGTAGGTGCTCCTATCTGCTTTCTGAACGATTGCCGGAGGCCTCTGGGAACCTCAGGAAGGGTGCTTGAAGGAGGCAGAGGAGAGAGGTGGCAGGGAGGGGGCAGGGCGGGAGGCACCCCAGCATCCAGGGTTTGCTGTTGCCTACACGGGACATGGTTCTGGGTGCCGGGTGCTGGGCAGGGCTCCCCATGAGGTGTTGGGGGGAGAGAAAGAGGCCCCTTCTCCTCTGTTAGGAATGCTCTCGGCCCCTCCCCCGGCCCGGGAGGGGGGTGTAGGGGGGACAGGCGCCACCGGGTCTGCCATTCTGATGCTCTCGGCAGGACCGGGATGCTGTAAACACCCATCCTCGCCGCTCCTGCAGGGTCTCCGGGTTGCCAGCAATCAAGGCCATCTGCTCGCATGGCACCGGGCCGAGCCCAGCGCCGGGGACCCGTGCCAGGCAGCGATTGGTTCGGAGGCGTGTGCCCCCGAAACCGGGCGGGGGGCCTCCTCTTCCGAGGCGCCCCTGGGGGGCAGCCGGAGAACAAAAGACAGATTTCTCTTGCCTTAAAAAAAAAAGATCAATTTCACTTAAGACTCAGCACCGGAGAGGAGCCGGGGAGAGGCAGGAGCGCGTGCGGTGGGTCCTGAATATTCACGAGCAGGCTGGGCGGGCGCCGAGTAGTCCTGGGCCTTGGGGGGGATTTGGGGGGGGGCAGGGGAGAGGCATGGAGGGACCTCCATCTTGGAAACATCCTTCCAACGCCGCAGCTTTCTCTTGGATGCACCCCGTCTCTGGCGTCCCCCCGTGGACCGGGAGCCAGGGCCTGTCTGCCCACCCACGGAGCCATGTGGAGACCACCCCCCATTTTTATTTTATTTTTTCATATATTTTATTGATTTTTTTATTTTTTTTTTTACAGAGAGGAAGGGAGAGAGATAGAAAGTCAGAAACATGGATGAGAGAGAGACATGGATCTGCCGCCTCCTGCACACCCCACAGTGGAGATGTGCCAGCAAGCAAGGCACATGCCCCTGACCGGAATCGAACCTGGGACCTTTCAGTCCGCAGACCGACGCTCTATCCACTGAGCCAAACCGGTCTCGGCACCACCACCCCCACCCCGCCCTTTTAAAAAATATATTTGTATTGATGTCAGAGAGGAAGGCAGAGGGAGAGAGAAGCCTCAGCAACGAGAGAGAGTCATGGACCGGCGGCCTCCTGCACGCCCCGCACCGGGGATGGAGCACGCCACCCGGCCCTGTGCCCTTTGTCCGGAATCAAAACCAGGGACCCTTCCGTCTGCAGGCCGATGCTCTATCCACGGAGCCACACAGGGTAGGGCACTGAGACCTCCTTAAAACAGGTCAGGCTGAGACCGGTGTGGCTCTGTGGATAGAGCATCCGCCTGCAGACTGAAAGGTCCCAGGTTCTATTCCTGGTCAAGGGCATGGACCTTGCTGGCGGGCACATCTCCAGTAGGGGGCGTGCAGGAGGCGGCTGATCGATGTCTCTCTCTCGTGGATGTTTCTGACTTTCTATCCCTCTCCCTTCCTCTCTGTGAAAAATCAATAAAACATATTTAAAAAACAAAAAACAAAACAAAACAAAACAGGTCGGGATGGCTGTGCCAGGTGGAGAGGAGAGGCGACAGAGGGAGAGGACTGGGCCAGCGGCAATGGCCGCTGGGCGCTCTCTCCTGAGCTTGGACCTGTCTGTGGGCTGGTACACGGGTCACTGCCTCCCGGGAGGTCCCCCTGGGTGGACACAGGAGACTCTGAGTGTGGCTTGGCTCGGGCCCACCTCGGTGCCTGGGGTACATGTACGTACGGATGGAGGTCTGAGAGGGCACGAGGGAGGCGGCCCCTCCCAGCTCACTGGCTCGGGCCACGATGACGGACGTCTGGTGAGGAGGTGCCCTGAGACACCCCGCCTAGGCACCTCGCTCCGGGTGGGTGGGCCTGCCGGGGCTGGCGGGGGGCCCCCCTGCCCCTCTCGGCGGCTCAGCCTCAGCTCACCCTCCCAGGGTGCAGCAGGCTCCCGCCAGCGGCTGGCCCTGGTGCTGAAACCGCTCTGCACCCCAACAGCGACCGGGCCTGGCTCGCGGGGGCTGGGTTCTCTGCTCCAGGCCCTCGCTCACGGGGTGGGCGGGTGGGCGAGCTGGACAGGGGCCTGGCTGGGCTCTGTGCTCGGGGGATCACGCTGCAGAGGGGATGAGAGGGGTGAGGGCTGGGGAACCCCAAGGTGATCTGGGAAGAGTGAAGGGGAGGCCGGCGGCCCTGGGCCCAGCACCCACCGTTCAGCTTGCTTCCCGGTGCCACGGCGCAGCCGAGCCTGCCACCCTGCCGGGCTGGAGTGACCAGCAGCCCATCCCGCAGACGAGGGGGACGGAGGCCGCGTAGCGGGGTCCTGGCGTGGACCCCAGTCTCTCCTCAGCGGGTGGCAGGCCTGGCCCAGGCGGGTGGTCTCACTGCCCGGCCAGTGACCACTGTGTGTCTGAGGCCCTGCTTTCGGGGCTGGTTCAGTGCCCCCAGCAACCCCAGGGGGTACACAGCTGTGACCCCACCTTACCCACCAGGACAATGAGCACACACACCTCGGGCCACCCGGTCAGTGAGTGGCACCTGTGGGGGTGGCCTGTGCCTGCCCCTCCCGGCTGCCTCCCACGGAGGCCAGAGAGCACCCAGAGCACCCAGATGGGAGGGAGCAGCCGCTCTGCCCAGCAGAGGGGAGAGGGCCCTCTGGACGTGGGGCACCCCAGCCCCCAGATGTCCCTCCTCTGCTCGGGGGGCCCTGGGGTAACTTTCTTGGCAGCAGGAACAGGAGACAGTGACCCCCAAGCCACAGGATGGCCCAGGGGTCTCCCAGACCACCCCGTCCTGCTCCAGGCGTCTCCCCAGACCACCCTGTCCTGCTCCAGGCCTGACGGGCAACCCTGCGGCCCCGGGGTTCCTCCGGCCTCGAGTCCCGGGCGGGGCGGCGGCTGGAGGAGCCGCGGGCGGGAAGGACGGGGGCCCGAGACAGGCCCGCAGCCCCAGCCCGGCCGCCAGCCGCCTGTGCCACGGCGGAGCGCCGGCTTATTCAATGTAACGTTTAATTACAGCCCGCGCCGCCGAACACCAGGAAAGTCAGATGTGGAGCCGCACCCCCCGCCGCGCCTCCTGGAAGCCGCGGGAAGGCGGGGCGGCTCCATATGCCGCTGGTGGGGGGTGCGAGTGCATGTGTGCCCGTGTGTCTGGGGGCCTGTCTCCGGGTTTGCGTGCGTCTGAGTGGGCCATCTGGGTACACCTGCCTGGTGCGTGCTGTGTGTGCGCGTGTATAGCTCTGTTGTATGTGTGTGCATGTATAGCTCTGTTGTCTGTCTGTCTGTCTCTGTGTGTACATGTATAGCTTTGTTGTCTGTCTGTCTGTGTGTACATGTATAGCTTTGTTGTCTGTGTGCATGTATAGCTCTGTTGTCTGTCTGCCTGTGTGTGTGCATGTATAGCTTTGTTGTCTGTCTGTCTGTGTGTACATGTATAGCTCTGTTGTCTGTCTGTGTACATAGATAGCTCTGTTGTGTGTGTGTGCATATATAGCTCTGTTGTCTGTCTGTCTGTATATGTATAGCTCTGTTGTGTGTTTGTGCATGTATAGTTCTGTTGTCTGTCTGCCTATGTGTGTGCATGTATAGCTTTGTTGTCTGTCTGTGTGTACATGTATAGCTCTGTTGTGTGTGTGTGCATGTATAGCTCTGTTGTGTGTGTACATGTATAGTTCTGTTGTGTGTGTACATATATAGCTCTGTTGTCTGTGTGCACATGTATAGCTTTGTTGTGTGTGTTAAATGTATAGCTCTGTTGTGTGTGTGTACATGCATAGCTCTGTTGTGTGTGTAAATATATAGCTCTGTTGTGTGTGTGTACATAAATAGCTCTGTTGTCTGTCTGTGTGTACATATATAGCTCTATTGTCACTGTGTATGTGTACATGTATAGCTCTGTTGTGTGTGTGTGTGTGTGTGACTGCGGTGCTGGGCTGCGTGTACCTTTGGGTGCATGGCTGCTCCACACTGTTTTGCTCTGGTGACCAACACTGCTCCCCAGGCCCTGTGAGCGTGGCCGGTCACGACGCGTGGCTGGTGACATCTCGCCACTGAGCACCAGCTCCAGCGCGGCCCTCGGCCCCGAGCCGGCTCCCGGCCTCTGCGCTCTGCTCCTCCCTCTGTGGGTCACGATGGAGCTGGCCGCACCCTCTCCTCTCTCTCCAGTTCCCGGTCCCGCGTGTGTGGCTCTTGCTGAAAGCACTCGTGCCTTCATCCGAAAACGTGCCTCAAGCACCCACTCCGTAGAGGAGGGGACCGCTGCCGACGGGAGAGGGAGGAGAATTCTCCCCTCCAAGTCTCGGGGGGAGCTGAGGGCAGCGAGTGGGCAAATTTCCGTACGATGGCCCACGTTTGTGGTGAAAAACAAGATAAACCGGCTGCAGGAAGTAGCAATAATGATGGAGCAACTTCACGCTCAGCCCTCTCATCCGCTCACCGAGTCAACCAGTATCTACGGAGCACCTGCCAGGTCCCGGCTCTGCTCTGGGTGCTGGGAGACAGCAGAGACCAGACTCTGACCCCTGGGACTCTCATGCCATCCTCCCAGCAGCCTTGAGAAGACAGACTACACCCAGCTATTTCTGGAAACTTCTCAGGGCCGGGAGGCTCAGTGGCCTCCCACAGTCAGGACCAGAGGCTGGACGGGGAAACTGACCACAGTCCGGCAGCCCCCATGCTCTGCCTCCAGGCCCCTCCTACTCCAGGCGGACCACGTGGGTCTACCAGCCCCGCCCGCCCCTCCTACCCACCTGAAAGGGGCAGAGCAGGGGGTCTCTGGGGTGCGGTCTGGGGTACGGCCTCTGGGCGGGGAGCAGGATCTGGAGCTGGCCTCCTTGGGAACCCCTGAGGGTGGGGGGGCAGGTGGTGCAGGTCTCCTGCCTCCAGAGGGCACCCCCAGGGCTGGGGGGATGGTGACCTGCTGGAGACACCCCTCTCTGGGCCTCCCGAGAAGTCCCAGGCCCCAGTACTGTGGAGCCAGCCCTCTCCTCCCCTTGACCTTGACCCAGGCTGGGCTGGCCTCGGGGAGACTCCCCTGCACCCTCCCCTCCCCCTCGGCACCCCTCTCCCAAGGTCGCAGGAAGGGAGGGGCAGCTGCCACGAACCTGGTTCCGGTTCTTTCTGGGTTTGGGGCCGGCAGGGCCGGTGGACGGGGCTTGGCGCTCAAGTAGGAGCGGCCAGGGCAGGTGTAAATTATGCACAGCTATTTCTGGGAACTTCTCAGATTTCTCCAGAGAGAGAGAGAGAGAAATTAATTTGCCTGTTTGGGCAAATAACACCCATTCTTTTTTTTTTTTTTTTTTCCTCCTTCTTCTTCTTCCTTCCCGCTTAAGGTCATTTTGTTAAAACAAAATTGATTAACGTTCTCTTTAAAGTTTAAGTAGAAACTGCTCGCACATATTTTTATGCACAGGAGCACGGCTTGCGCGCGCCCTTCAGTAATTAATAACCACAAATACGTTAGCGCCTCGCCTCGCATGGGGCTGTGGGCCCAGCGGGCTCCGGGGGGCGGGGCCGGCGCAGAGGCGGGCCGATCAGAGAGCTCCGGGGAGGGAGGGGCGGGCCATATCGCGGCCTTGGCAACTGGGGTCCCAGATGCACCTGCTGGGTCCCCTCAGCCTGGCCAGGAGGGCTCCCCGGGCAGAGGCACACCCCGGGGGGGCCCACACCTCGAACCAACAACCCCCGGGAAGAGTGTCGCTCTGCACGGAGGCCCGAACCCTCACCCGGCCCGGCTGGCTGGCTGGCTGACTGGCTGGCGGGGCCCAGGGCTGCAGCTTGGACCTATGGACCAGGAGGTCACGGTCACTTCCTGGTCAGGGCACAGGCCCGGGTGGCCATCCGGGTTGAATGCCCCGTGTGGGGGGCGTGCAGAAGGCAGTGATCCATGATTCTCAGCATTGATGTTTCTCTCCCTCTCTCTTTCGCTCTCCCTCTCCCTGCCTCTCTGAAATCAATACAAATTTATTTAAAAAAAAAAAAAAGCCCTTAGCGGCCAAAACCGGGTGGCTCAGTGGATAGAGCGTCGGCCTGCGGACTGAGGGGTCCCAGGTTCGATTCCGGTCAAGGGCATGGACCTTGGTGGCGGGCACATCCCCAGTACGGGGCGTGTAAGAGGCAGCAGATTGATGTCTCTCTCTCATCGATGTTTCTGACTCTCTATCCCTCTCCCTTCCTCTCTGCAAAAAATCAATAAAATATATTAAAAAAACAAAACACCTTAGCCACCTGCTTCTAGAAGCCCTAGGCAAGGCACCCAGTGACAGGGGCCTGAGGCCACTAGCTACTCACAATGTACATGGTGACCTTGAACCCTTTACACGGTGACCTTGAACCCTCCACTCCCGGTCACCTCTCCCACCCCCCTGCGGCTGCATCCTGCTCCTGCATCCAGACTCCAGGGGCCTGGCTCCTCCGTCCCCCCTCCAGGCTGGCAGGAGGGTGGGGGCCGCTCTGGTGTCCTCAGTCCTTCCTGGGCGCCTCCCAGGGACAGCCCAGGCCCCGGGGACCAAACAGGGAAGCTGCCTCACCCCAGCACCACACCCTTTGACTGGCAGGAGGGAGGTAGGGGGTCCCCTAAGCAGAGGTTCCTCATCCGCCCGGCACCCTCCCAGCCCGATGGGGACAGATCCGGCCCCAGGAAGGCCCTCGGAGTCCCCTTCCCCGTCCCCTCCCCGCCAGAAGCCACGAGGGGCCTTGGGCAGCGAGCGGAGTGGCAGGGGCGGGGGCAGAGCCAGCCCGAGAACAATGGTGCCGGGAGGGGGAGTCCGCGGGGAGGGAGTCGGCGGGGTTCCGGGCTGCCTCGCCATCACCATAAACCTCATTACCTCCCGGTCCCCCGGCCGCCGCTGCCGCCGCCGCCTCACTGCCGCCTCCCCCGTGGCGAGAAAAGCTCTTCAGCCCCCCGCCGCCCCTTTAATGGGGGCCGCGGCTAATTCAGGCCTCCGCCACCGGCCGGCCAATCAGAGCTTCCCGTGGGTGCACCCTGGGATTCACCTGGGGCTCCGAGGGGCGGAGGATGAGATCCAGGAGGCTGTGGGGGGCCTGGAGGCAGTGATGGGGGGGGGGCAGGACACGCAGGTCCTGCCTGCTGCCCCCCACTGTCTCGGCTCCGGGGACACAGCCAGGCCTGGCTCTGGGTGCAGGGCAGCCGGCCCCAGCCCCGACCACACTGGGGGGGAACACCGATCCATGCCTGCCTGCAGGCCTTCCCCTGAAACGGCCGAGTCTCCAGACGGGCTAAAAAGTGGGGGTTCGCTGCCTGTGGCTTCCAGGAGGCAAGAGCCCGGGATTGTAAGGGCAGCTGCACCTTTTCGTCCCACCCCGTGGAGTCGGCTCCGTGAGGGGCCGGTGTAAATGCCTTGTGGGGGGAAAAGCCGAGCGCCCCGCCCGGGGCCAGGCCCTGACCCCAGCTGGGGGAGAGGGGTTCTCCTCCCCGTCCCCCGAAGCCCCGGATGCGGGGGCCGGGAGCCGGGCGCCGCTGGGGTAATTGCTCCCAATTCCACGCCCGTGACTCGGTATCGCGTTATAATTAGGTGCAATCTGTCTGCCTGCTTCGTTTCGGCTCTGCGGAGGGTAATAACCAATTTCCGCGCCTCTGGTGGAAAGTTAACAAGGAAGGGCTTTCCCCGGGGCAGGCTCTGAGAGCCGGGCGGGCCTCTGATTGGTGGGTCCGCCCACGGCACCAGCACGATGGGCAGGTGTGGGAGGAGGGCCAGGTGTGGGGGTGGGTGGGGGGCCAGGTGCTGGGTGGGGCCTTGGGGCTCCAGCGGGGCCAGGGGAGGCGGGCAAGGTTCAAAGTGGCAGGAGACACCCATCCCGGGGGGGATGGGGGGGTGGGCTGGCAAACGCAGGTGGCCCACGAGGGCCTTTGACCCTCAGCACCCCTTCCTTGCTCCACTGGCGTCCTGGACCCGCCACCGGTCCCTGTGAGGGAGGGAGCCCTCGGCCCATACCTGGAGCCCCCAGCTCCGCCACCTCCCCAGGCCTGGCAGGTAAGGGTGCGCTGGGTGGCTGACCACATGGGCCACTGGGCACGCCTTCCCCTGGGGCCTCCGTTTCCCCCTTTCAGAGGGAGGGGCAGAGCCTCTCATCTTTTGGGGGCTCCCCCCTCTGCAGCCCCCCCAAATCCTCCAGGCTGGGAGCAGGCACCAGGCAAGGACGGCCCTTCTTCTCCAAGGAACCCTGCGTCTATTGTGTGCTGGTCCCGGGCAGGTGCCATCCCCACAGGAACCTGAGGACACGCCTCACGGGCGACCCCCTTCCCCCCCAAACCCCCCATTCCGGGCAAGGGCCCCAGGCCGGGAGGAGAGAACCAGGCAGCCGACGCCGAGAGCGTGTTTCCCTTTTATTAAACCGCACGGCGGCCACGGCGGCCGGCGGCCACACGTCCCAGCAGCCCTTCCGGCGGCGGCGGCGGCCGCGCTGACCCCCGGGGCTGCTGCTCGTGACAGAGTTTGCAATCACCGTCCGGCGAACTGGCAAATCCAATCAAAGCATTTCGTCTTTAATTAAAAAAAAAAAAGGAGGGGGGGTGGGGTGGGGAGGAAAAAGGGAGATATTCCGACCATCGCCAAGCAATCACGTCACAATGCACAATTATCTAGAACTGCAATTAAAAGGGAGTTAAACCGAAGAGGGGGAGGTGGGGGTGGGAAAGGTCAGGGGGA